>JABCMJ010015803.1:0-26835 GCA_014822125.1 Arbutus unedo
AGCCCACCCTCGGTACGTGATTAAGGTGCAATAGGATTACGGTATAAGATCTCAAGGTCAGTCGAGCGAGATCAAACTAGCTGTGTTCAAAGTTCGATCAGGATCAAACTGTTGAAGAAAATCGAGATCAAACCAGACAGATCTCGAAGGTATGAACTCTAGTTCCACCTAGTAGGGTTTCATAATTTTTTTTGTATAAACTGTACGCATTCATCACTGGGTCTTGGGAATCGGTCCCTAACACTAACAATTCCACGATATCGACTAATAATCAAATGAACCGTTCAACTGTTATTCGACCCACACGTATCGTCATATTCTTATCTACGTAATTTATATGCCATCCCTAGTACATTACCCGAAGGAGGCTAACCATTCATTATCACTCCTCAGTACAGGCAACAGGCTAGCAAGTTATCCTTATCTCCTATCAACTCATAAATGCGTGTTCACATCTTTTGTTAAATATCAAAATACTATAATAGTAAGATCATAAAAGTAAAGCAATGATAAACCAATACATTACATGACTTTACAATGGTTATTCATAATCCTTCAATTTACCTAATCCACACCACGACTCACGTGCATCATCAATACATTCTCATTGGCTGTTAAATTTCCACACATGCCATTCTCCCGAATGAGACCAGTCCATATCACTCCTAGCACTCCAGTAAAGGGGTCTAGTACAGTCCTAGCATAACTGAAAGAACCTAGTACATTTTCACATCGCATTCCTAGCATTCTCGAAAGGGTGTCTAGTTCTCATCACTCATAGCATTCCCAAAGGAGCCTAATACAATCCTCCTAACATTCCCGAAAGAGTCTAGTTCAACATTCGCATATGTCATTTGTCCCATAACAATCATCTCGTATCGTATTGGTGTTCACATATGTCACGTGTCACATAACCATCATCTACTTTCATTTAAACAATAACATAGACCATATGTTCCGTAACTTTTCTTATCCACAATCCATCATTTACATAAGTCTCGTAATTCACATTTCACATACTCATTTAGTAATGTGTCATGATGACAATCTTTGTTCTATCATAATGAATCACGAAATCTTCATTCATAATAAGTCATAGAGTTTTATGCAATCCCAACAATCGACAGTGAATTAGCTATCAAAACATAAAGCGACAACCACTATGGAGTGTACGAGAAACAACCAGTTAAAGCACATGAATGATCAATCACCAACATATCACTTACCAATCATCTCATATCATTTCAAGACCCAACACATCTCATGACCATTTTCGTTCTGTTACAACGCATCATACATCTCCATTTCAAACTACCACTTGACCTAATGTCACCTGATAATACAGGGTCCAAGCATCACCCTAGGAAACAAGGAAACTCCTCACAACAATAAAGTAAAATGAAACTATTTTCTAGGAATAATATCATAAATGACAAACTCATGGGAGAAATGACAAACTCATGGGAGAAAGGACCCCTCACACCACCACACCACAACAGAGTTCAGACCATATTCAGATACTAAGACACTCCCTAGACAACGTCTCAACCTCAGAGTAGGAAGACGGACTTTGCACAAAGGGTATAGGAGTTAACATCAATACCAGGTGTTTCCAATACTAATGTGTGTTCCATAGATTATACCAACTCTAGTTTGTTCATAACGTCCCATGGGATCTCACACAACACCATTTCACCACATAGCTCATACCATACGCAACGACTCCATGTCCTAATCCTGACAAAAACACATAATCACATGTTGAGTTGGATCCCGACATCTAATGAGGTAAATGAGAACTTTACGAGATTAAAACAAGATATCATCAAAGGTTGAGGCCCTCTATTATAAAATAAACCAAAGGATCCACATCTACTTCAATATCCACAAAGAAATTCTAAAACTATGGATCTTCACCACTAGAACAAGAGATGGACTTTTCCGAAATCTTCATAAATTCTCAAACAAGACCATACAACAAATAAGGCATATAAGATGAACCAAATCAAGTAATACATGTGTAATAAAGGTGAAACATCCCTACCTCGAAGGAAAAAGCCAAGACTTGAGTTTCAATGTGAAACTCTAGCTTTAATGGAGAAAGAGAGCTTCCCCAAATTTTTTCCAAGTGAAATACCCACCTCCAAGAGCAAGATACCGAGGAATATAGGGAGATCCTTAAAGGAATTTGAAAGGTCAAAAGGTTAGATCAAGTATTTGGATGGACCGTGAGTGGAGATGAGAGTTTCTTAGAGAGAGGAAGGGCCAAAATCTAATTCGGAATTTTGATGTTATGTCTAAAACAATCTGATCTGCTCCTTTTAAATTCGCGTCTCTACCCACCTAACCGGTCACAGGATAGGCATGACCGATCAGGGTAAGCTACTGCCTCAAACTATACACCCCCCCCCCCCCCGAATGGTCACGCAAAAATCCTAATTGTTTGCTCAAAGGCCTGACTGGTCACGATAAACCCATGACCAGTCACACTCAGTCACTGTCCCCTTCTCCTGACTAGTCACCAAGGTCCCCTCATAAACCCCTGATCGGTCACCCCGTCTTTCCTTTCTCACTCTTCACATCTTCATCAACACTTAACTAGACCATCATTCAACTCATCTAGAGCATATTATTATCAACTCTAATTACCGTAAGACGTTCCAAATACCAAAATAAAACAAAAACAAATTCTGGGCCCTTATAGGAAAACCTTTCCTGGCATTTTTACTAGCGTTTTTGTAAACGTTGGCGATGCTACTGTTAGAAATACTAAAATGACGTTTTCAAAAACTTCGGGAATGCCTGGCATTTTTTTCTAGCATTTAATAAATGCTGTAAACGCTTCAATATTCAAGTGTCACCAACCCCCTGTCTCAAGTTTTTGTAAAATGCCAAGAATATTCCCGACATTTTTAAACACCCCGAGAAGGTGTCCTAAAATGCTGGCAGTGTAATGGTTTGGATTTTTCCTAATGCTGATAATGTAATAATAAACGCAGGGAATAATATTTTCCCCATAAATTTAACTATTGCTCTTTTTTAATCTCCCCACAGTTTAACCAACAATTTAAATCCAAAATAAATGATCTATGATATAAAACATCACAAATTCATTCACCATAATTTCTCAATTTTCTAAATACGCTCGAAGATATCTAATATCACAAGACAGTCAAACATAAACCATATAGTATAACATCTCTAAATATCTCCAATATATGCACTTAAAATGTTTCTTAGAATCCATAACTCATCAAGTATTTCTTTCAAAATCAAGCCAAAAATCCATAATAAATAAACATAGAACACTACGTCAATGAGCAACTAGTTGCTACTGCGATCTTCAATGTGGATGAACTTGAAATCAAACAACACAACCCAGAAACCTATCCCTTAATATGGATTATCCAACCCTAAAAAGTAGTTTCATTTATTAAGTTTAAACTTTGAATATTGGCTGTGTTTTGATTCTTCGAAAAGGTGCATATTGAAGCTTAAACCAACCATTTAAATCTGAGGGCTTCATGTTAGCTCCTTCAATAACTTCCACCAAGGCATAAGGAATTGGTTTCTTTTCATCTCATCCCTAAGCTTTCTCTAACTTCCACAGATTAAACATGTTTTCAGGTCGAATATCAAAGTACATAAACGCACCCTAGAACTCTAAACCCATATATCATCCAGCCATTGAGAAACAACTTGAAAAAGAAATGAAAAAAAAGTAAATAAGTCTAAGCTATTACCACATCAAAAAAAAGTATGAGAAACATGATAAATTCATAATCTTATATCCCGAAATACACAGAGTAGAAAGAAGATTTACCCTTGATAAGGGTGTCAATGGTGGCATTTCAAGAGCTGGCATGGATGAACTAGACGGAGCCGCCTAGACAAATATTGGAGAAAAAGATAGGAAATTAGTTTTGTAAGGACCCAAAAAAAATTTTGTTTTTATTTAAATATTCAAAATGTCGAAAGAGATTAAGTGTTGTTGAAAAGGAGAGTTGATGGTAAGAAGAGAGAGAGGTGCTGACCAGTCAAGGGCCTAGACCATCAGGTCAAGCCCAAGATTTGAATTCTAGAGTTTTAGAAGTTTTGGACAATGAGTAGTCATGATCGGTCAGGTCCTGGACCATTCTATCACACAACCGGTCATGCCTGAGATTTGAAAACTAGACTTTTGCATTTTTTAGACAGTAGCTAGCCATGACCGATCAAGCTTGGGCCATTTGGTCACACATCAGGTCACCCACCCAATTAGGTTTTGGCACTTTTTGAGACAGTAGTCAGCCATGACCGGTCAAGCCTACCCCGTGACTAGTCAGGCTTCTTTGTACGTATTTTTAAAAGCCCAAATTGGACTTTTGAAAGTTAGATCTAACTCTCTCTAGGAGTCTTCTTTCCCACTTCAAACCTTTGATTCCTCTTCAAATCTCCCATATTCCTTCAAGATCCATCACTAATATCTCAAGATCAGTTGATGTCTTGAGCTTGGAGGCACTTATTTCACTTGGAGGAATGACATTGGAATTTCATCACCACCATTGAAACTCAAGTTCTTGGAGCTCAAACCTTGGAACCAAATCTTGTGGTAGATATGTTTTATCTTCGATCATGGGTATAGGACTTGTTTTGACTCATATCATTTTATTTTGGTTGTTATTTGCAGTTTGAGCACCATAGCTATATTGTTGATTTTTCTAATTGGGTTTTCGTGCCCGTGCTTGATGTTGATAACTCTTCCATCAATTTTTTCTTCTTGGATCGGACTGTCTTTCTACCCTAAGATCGGGTTTGCTCATGTGTTTAGTCAAATCATGTTTGGATACAAGTTTGAAGTGTGATTATGGTTCGTGGTATGATTAGTGAAGTTGTGTGTGTGTGTGTGTGTGTGTGTGTGTGTGTGTGTGTGTGTATATAGGGAAATGCTCCATGGATCAAGTCTTTTCGGACAAGCCTATACCAATTATAATAGCCCTTGGATGTGAGTCAATCCAAGGGCTAAGATTAAAAGTCCCAATTCCCTTAAAATACCCCCAAACCCCTAATAGCCCCCATCTCAACCCTTCGCCACCCGTCTCAACACGTCGCCGCCCATCTCATTCCGTCCCCTGTTGCTCGCCCATCGCCGCTCGTTGCAATCGGTTGTCTTTATTTTAAACTTGTAGTATATGAATTTTGATACGTTTTTTTTTTCCTTGTTTTCTGGAAGCTAACATGAAAATGTAGAAAGATTATGTGTCCCAATTTAAGGAAAAAGATAAGTATGTATTTGTCCCATATTTTTGTATCCAACAATCTGAGCATGAATCCTTCTTGCTCATATGCCATAGTTGCACGTCCAAATTGAATCCTTCCATCGTCAGTTTGTTATCGTGTTAAGTATTTTATTGGATGTTGCATTTTCCCTATATTCCAAACATCTATATTAATGTTTTTTAATTTTAGCCACTGGATGCACAAGCCTTTGTGGGAAAAAGAAGACTAGCGGTTGTGGGCGACAGGCTGAGATGGGCAAAAATGGTTGGTGATGGGCCTATTAAGAAAGAGAGGGAGTGGTGGGGAAGTGGTGAGATGGAGGCTATTAGGGATTGGGGGGTATTTTAAGGGATTTGAGGCTTTTGATCACAACCCTTGGATCGACTCACATCCAAAGACTACTATAATTAGTCTAGGTTTGGTCCAAAACGGCTTGGTCCATGGAGCCTATGCATAAATATATATATATATATATATATATGTGTGTGTGTGTGTGTGTGTGTGTGTGTGTACATATATATGGATTTTGGAAATAATGGGTATTAGTTGAAAAGTCATGACATTGTGAATTGTGAAAGATACATGTTATGAAATTATGATTTGCTTATGCATTTGATATGATGCATTGTGGTCTAGCTTGCGTGAGGAGACGTTCTGGTGATAAATGAATTATAGTCTAGCCTTCTTAAGGAGACGTGCTAGTGATATATGAACCGATGTTATCCTCCTTAAGGGAGTGATGCTAGTTATGAAAACTGTCTAGCTTCTAGAGGGAATTGCACTAGTAAGATTACATATCTTATTTAGGCCACCTTCAGTTGAGGTACCGTTGTTGAGAATTGAGTTTGAATGAAACGTACAAAATAATGAAACAGTTAATGAAATGGACGGAATGAACTCTTGACTTGTGAGATGAATATGAGAGTATTGACATCGTTTCTCATCGATTTAGTCTTATAACTTGTTTACCTTATTATAAATTGTCTACATGACATGCTATACCATTTCATGTTCATGTAATGTTGGCATATACATTCCTACTGAACTTTGTAGCTCACCCTATTATTTTTCAGGTACAGTCCCAGATACTTAGCATGTGGTGCGTGACATGCATTTAGTGATGCATGACTTTTGAAGACATATAATGAAAGTTACCCAATATCTTTAATCTATTTTCGGAAATATGTAATGTAACTTATCTTTGATTTCTCGTTTTCAAATCTGAAGAAAATGTAAACGTTTAAATTTTGATATTTCAATCGGTATATGTAACGGGCCGTATATTGCCCCTTTTTTATGTAACTACTTCAAACTTAACTTGTGGTGTTATCATGTATGGAAATAGTTTGGGTATTAAGGGTTTATTATTGAGTTTCGTGATGTATTATTTATGATAAATGAAAATAATAATATATTAAAAAATGAGGGCGTGACAACTTAGTATTAAAGCATGGTTAAAATACCTTGAGATTGTAAGAAGACTTTATGTTTTGTGGGTTTAAACATGTTTCATATTGGCATGATTTGTGTGTGTTTGCTTGCATAACATATATTGGCATTGTATTCTCTTTGTGTAAGAGTAATATAGTGTCGTTGACCTATGTTGGGAATTCGTATCAGGCTTTAGCCTTGCGATAGTAGTTCTTGTTTGACACTGTAGATATCTTTCTTAACATTATAGCGGTATGCTTCCAAGACATAGAGTGAGATTAGGTGAATCTCGAGGAAGTGGCCAGGGCCATTGTCGAGAAGTGCACTTTGACAATATTGTGAGTCAATAGAGTGGAGTCTCTCGTGAGGAAGAGGTTGACGAGGGAGCGAGCAGAATATTGAACTGCCGATTATTCCAAGTGTTTTCGCTAGGGAGTTCGTTGTGGTGTTGGTAGAATCCAATCTTCTTAGTCAGGCCTCCAGGGCCAATGCGAGTAGTCGGGCAATTGATGTTAACCATTGGCTCCTTGAGATCCGTAAACTGTTCAGTGCGCTTTTGATTGTTGAGGACAACTTGAGAGTTCGCATTGTGGCTTGCTAACTTATCGGCGAAGCCAATGAATGGTGGGAGTCCATTCTTGAAGCACGTAAGGATGTGAGGAGGGCTACTAGGTCAACGAATTAGGGCGTTGAACAAAATGTCAAGACTTTGACATGTGCCGAGTTTGAGATTCTCAAGAATCAGTACTTTCAGGAGTCTTACTGGGAGACATTGAGAGAATAATTTGAGAAGTTGGGATAGGGAGCGATGACTATATCGGAGTATGCTTCGAGATTTTAGACTTTTGTCTCGTTTTGCACCGGAGCTTGTGACTTCAAAGGATCGTAAGTTTCTTCACTCTTCGGCGAAGAGGCTCGTAGTTAGCCAACGCAAGATGCGATTTGTAGAGTTGGTACAATGCTCAAAGAGTGTGGAAATACCAAAAGAGGCATAGAGGGATGCGAAAGTTTGGGAGCCGAGGCAATCCAGTGTGAGTTTCATTTCTTTTTCGTCCGGAAGTTCTGGGAGCCACGGGCGTAAGCGACAACAGGAGCAATTTCAATCTCCAATGGGTCAATCGAATCTTAGGCCGCCTACTTCTTCGAACACGCGGGGCAATGGTTCTAGACGTCCGATCATTTGTTTTTTATGCAACCAAACCGGTCACATTTGTTCTTAATGTCCGATGTCACCTAAAATTTGTTATACTTGTGGGAAGATAGATCATATTTCAAATAATTGTCCTCAAAGTGAAAGTGTGCACATTGAAGCTGGTTCGGTGCAACCACCAAGGCAAGGTCATAGTCAAGGATAACAATAGTTTTGGGGTACCTAGCGACAACAGCAACCTCATTTTTGTCAGACCACTTCTGTTAAGGTTATCAAATGGAGAGAGGAGCAAGTTCGTCGACACCTATGTAAGGTTCTGGACAAAGGCGTGGTTATGCACAAGGGCAATGTGTTCCAGCAGGGGCTTGCAATATTACTTCTACCGTTGCACCTTCTACTTCTCAAGGCCCCAAATCATCTGTTGTGAGGGGTACATTTCTTATATTCAATACCTTTGCAAAAGTACTGTTTGATTCTGGAGCATCTCATTCATTTATTGTTGCATCATTTATACGTGTTTTGGAGTTAGAGATCGATCAACTTGATCCACCGTTAGTCGTTGAGACACCTCATGGAGGGAGATCACCCCTTGACCGAGTATGTAGAGATTGTGAGCTTGTCATCCTTGATAGAGATTTCGTATTTGATTTCATCGTTTTGGGCATGTCGAGATTTGACCTTATATTGGGTATGAATTGGCTATCTACTCATCACGTTACTATCAATTGTTTCAAGTGTCGGATCCGTATTTGTTCACCCGATGGCGTGTGTTTTGAATTTTTTGGAAAATGTCGGGAGCTGTTAAAGCCGTATTTGTTTAAACCTCGGAAACAAGATTCGATTTTTGCTTTGTTGGCCAGTTTGACATTAGACGAGGATGTGTCCGCTCGTGTTGAGTTGCCATTAGTGGTTTGTGACTTCCCACATGTGTTCCCGGAAGAGTTACCCGATTTGCCTTCCAAGAGAGAGAGAGAGAGAGAGTTTGTAATAGATTTACTTACCGGTACTACGCCTATTTATATGTCACCTTATCGTTTCGCACCAGTCGAGTTCATAGAACTAAAGGTACAATTGCAAGACTTGCAAGACTTGAGTTTTATACATCCTAGCATAGCACCGTGGAGAGTATCGGCATTGTTTGCACAGAAGAATGATGGTTCATTGTGTTTGTGCATTGACTATCATAAATTGAACTATGTGACCGTGGAGAACAAGTACCCTATGCCAAGGATCAGCGATTTGTTTGATCAACTTCGAGGGGCTAAGTATTTTTCGAAGATTGACTTGAGGTCGGGTTATCATCAATTGAGAGTTTGGAAAGAGGACATCCCGACGATAACTTTTCGCACACATTATGGCATTATGAGTTTGTGGTTATACTGTTTGGATTGACGAATGCGCCGGCAACGTTCATGGATCTCATGAACCTTATCTTCCATATGTACCTTGACCGTTTTGTGGTGATTTTCGTTGATGACATTTTGATCTACTCGACTACGGAGGAAGAACACCAATTTCACCTTGCCATTGTTCTCGAGTTTTTGAGAGAGCACCATCTTTATGCTAAGCTTAGCAAGTGCGAGTTTTGGCTTTGTGAAGTCAAGTTCTCGGAACATATTATATCACATAGTGGTGTGTCCGTCGATCCGAAAAAAGTGGAGTCCATTATGGATTGTACCCTAGGAGTCCTATTTATACATTTTCATACTAAAGAAGGATAATTGCTCTTACTTTCTCTCCTCCATATTTGAATTTGAACCATGCAAATTACAAAAATAACTACCTCATGTCTTCCACTGCTTTTAGTTTTTGTCTTGTTTAAGTTCAAAAAAAAAAACTTTCATAAGCAAACTGATACTCCTTTTTCGTAGTATCTAGTTTTAACATTCTTTTACCTTTGTGTTCGAAAACTGAGGTAATCGACACGTGCTTATATAACATACCCAAGACTCCTTAACCATCTGGATTTTTGGTGCTACCAAGTCATCATCTTTCTTGTGGATAGCATGATCCTTAGCATGTACAAATGGTCTTCTTAACAGTTAGGATTCTTTGGTGTTACTATGTCATTATTTCTGCCAAATGTCAAAATATGGTGTGAACAATAATCTTTTTCATCATGGCGAGTATCGGGGCGAATTCAAGTACGGTATAATTTTCGGGTATCAGATACAAATATTTTGACATCAACTTTGACCTATCTTGTTACCATCCCCCCCCCCCCCCCTTACCTCATCCAACTTCATTTCTTTAGTCTCAGCTCTACAGTCACAATCATCATAGAAACTCTTCAATTTAGGTATAGCAGAAAATAAATTGTGTAAAAGTTTTACTTGATCAATAAACACAAACCAATTATTCGGAATAACACGTTAAAACGAAAATCATACTCTTTGTTCATTTTATAAAATAAGTACCACTTATTCATGTTGTTGACACCATATTTTTATATACCTGACAACATGATAAAAATAAAATAAGATGATAATGGATAAAAAAGTTACAAAGTAGTTAGCCTAAATTCAAAGGCAAACGATAAGTTATAAGGTACTTAAAAGGAGTTAGAATATTTTCACTCATATTCAAATTGGTGGGATTCAAAAGTTTTGGAGGGTGAAATTTGTGTGCAAATACTAATACTAGAAATTGAGAAAAACATTGACACACCGATTACACAAATCATTTTTTTCTTTTGCATTAGGAGTCATTTGTAATCTACTTATCTCTTTCCCCTCCCCAAATCCTCAGTAAAATTAGTTTTATTACTTATCTTGCTTGGTTTCAAATTTTGTTGTGTTTCTGATGTAGTCTGAAACATGACATTGAATTATACATTCACCTTCTAATAATCTACATTTTTAGCACGCACTAGTTTTTGTTATTGTTGTCATTATTTCCTCATCCTTTGCCATTAGAGCGAAATTTTTAATAACACACGTGCATATTAATATTTTGATCAATTAAATTCTTATTTAAATATTATTTTGGAGATATGTTTGATGGACGATTTGAATATTTTATAAAAATCTAAACAGAAAATTCAATTAAAAATTCTAATTATATTAGAAATGAAAATAATTTAATATAGAATTTTTGAGTCTTTATTTTTTAAGTTTAATTTTTTTTTCTTCGTTATTTCTCTTGTCATAAAAAGTGAATATTTGTTTTTTTTTTTTTTGTAAACTAAAAAGAAAGTGGGATTGATGAAGTATGGGGAACAGGGGTCTGGAGGGGAGCTTAAGCCGGCCTAAAAACCCATCCAAGCAGACAAAAACCCTACAGCTCAGAGTACATTTTCAAAAGGAGTCGAAATGTCAAGTTGGTGGCGCACCGCCACCGGCGTCGGGCTGAGGGTGGCGAGGGTCATGAGGTCGTACCACACGATTCAGGCCATCCCAAGAGAGTTTAAGGGAAACAGAGTCTCCGCAAGGGACAGAGCCCAAGGCCGAATCCCAGCTGTTGTGTTCACCCAAAGCTACCTCCAACCAAAGCCTAGGGGAGAAATTCACGCCGCCGCCTCCAGGCCGGTCTCCAGAAAACACCTCCTCACCACCGAAAAGAAGCAGATTCAGGCCATCCTCAACTCTGTGCAACTCCCCTTCTTCTGCTCCACCACCTTCCCCCTCCAGATCCGCGCCGGTTCCGGCTCCTCCACCCTCATCGAATCCGGGAACGTCCTTCCAATTAAGGCAAGTATCCGTGTGTCTTTGTGCGTTCTTTCGGAAGTTTTTAGGAGCAATTTTTGGGAGTTTGACGTTTAAAACCCTGTCGTTAGTGTTTGTCGAAAGATCATAATCAACAGATATAGGGATTATAATCGGCTTGAAAGGATTTGATGGTCTTTTGGACCAGATATGAATTTGAATACACCTCCTCATTGTGTGTTTTGACTTTTGTGTATGCATGTACAGACGCGACTGTACAATGGGATGACAGATTACACTTTTCAGAGTAGTTTTAGGTTGCCAAATATTACGTTTTTCAGAAAGAAAGAAAACAGAATTGGCATCCCTTTGTGTAGTAATATAGCTTCTTTTCTTTTATGATGGTGAGTTTCCTTTTTCACGTTTGGGATGGTTGTGTAGATCCACAGGGACCAAGAGACTGGAAAAATCTTGAACTTGGTTTTTGTTTGGGCCGATGAGGGAACAGCGTTGAAGGTTGATGTGCCGGTTGTTTTCAAAGGAGAAGAGGTTTGTCCTGGCCTCAAGAAAGGTTGGCAATTTGGTATTTAACAATGCGTTTTTTTCATACTCGGCTTATAATGATGAAAGCAACTTAAGGGATGTTAATATGTTATCATCATCTCTGAGTGACGGGATTAATAGTGAAGAGGAATTTGTTATACGTAATTCTGTTGGATTAATATTGAGGGGATTAATAATACGGAAGCGGGGGCAAGTCACTACAGGAGTGTAGTGAGGCCGTCTGACCGTTCATCTCGACAACGGACGGTTTACTACAGGCCCTCCACTTCCTAATAATACAATGCTTCTCGTAATACTGTACATTCCGCACTTTGTGAGATTATACATCCAATGGTTATTTAATTTGGGCTGTAAATACTTAAAAGAAAGAAACCCTCGTACTCTCCGTTGATATGCTGTCCAGTCCGACACTAGTATCTGATAAAACAGAGGGGCCATGAAGGACGCAGCTATTAAAGCTTGGACGTGAGTTATTCACAAAAGTAAGGAATCCGAGAGAACCACTGGCCCTATTAATTATCCAGTCCTTATCGTCTCAACTAGGAGGAAAATTTCCCCTCAAAGATACCGTTTTAAACTTTCCTCAGAAACATAGAAGTTCACACCAGTCCATGTAACTGAAGACCACTTGGTCACAACTATCTTCAAAGAAGTTATGGTTTAAAGTTAAACACATTTTACCGCTGTTTGATCAGAAAAGAACGGTTTTAACAAATATATTGATCTTTTCTGGTACAGCAGTTGCCGGTTCTACTTAATGAGTTTATTCGCAAAGTTTTGATCTAGATTCAGGCATGTTACTAGTTTGTCTTTCATATTGACCAGTTGCCACCTTTTCCCGCCTGATACATAAAAAAGATGTGAATCTGCCTGACATATATTTTTGTTTTAGTCCAAGCTTGCTAAAGTTGCTCTGTATGACTTATATTTCGTGGGTGCCTTAACAAATTTAAATGCATTTCCTCACTCATTATTTTGGCCTGTCAGTATGTTATTTGTTCCTTTTATCTCTTGAAACTTTGGGTTGTCCCTAAATTCAATTTTCTAGTTCTAGTTTGCAACTGTCTTGGTGAGCTTACGTGTTAGTCCATGATAGCGGCATTTATGTACTATATGTTTACCCACTCATAGCTGGTTCTTGGATGTTTGACGGTGAAACTCTAAAACATTCACCAAAGAAATTTAGTTGGACTTTGGTTACATTATTGGGTTTTGTGCTTTTGAGAACTAGAAACAAGATTTTGTCTAACTCACAAGGATAGTCCAACGGTTTAAGTTAATCACTGCCAACGGGACCAACTGTTAGCTTGGAGGCCTTGCGTTCAACTTCAATTGGCAATGCCATGGCTGGCTCGATACTTGTGAGTTGTGGCTTTTGGGTGGCTTCAGGTAGTTGGGGGTCCAAGTGCCTTGACTTAGAGCTCCTTGCTTCAAAAAAAGGGAGAAAAAGAAGCAAAAGATTTCCTTAGGAGTTCCATAGGAAATCAAAAGCTCATAAACTTGTTTGGTATACAAATCGGCTTAAAAAAATGGCACAATGAAATTATTGCAATGTTTTTACTAACTCTAGGTCGACTTCGAATCTTCGATCTAACTAAATTCCAATCTCTCTCTCTCTCTCTCACAGATGCACACACAGATAAGTCGACTTAGATTTGAATCGGCACTATATTAATATCACAATACCTTTTTTATTTCTTGGACTGTATATTTAGTATACTCATATACACACTATAGTCTTTATTTTACTCTTCTTTTTGGTGGACTATAGCATATTAAGATGTACATATATGCACCTATTTAGTAGTGTCAACTAAGTTCCAAGTTGTAAATCAACTACTCTCTTTTTGCTCTTCTTTATGCATAGTAGAAGACTAATAATTATAGAAATATTTTATTTTTACAGATGTATTCCCGTCGTATCCTTATCATATTTTTATGAGCTTTGACATATTGCCATATCGGGTATTGTGTTGTATCAATATCCTTGCATCCATAACTGTGCTTCTTAGCTGTAGTTCATACATAGATAAATAGTAAGAACACCCGCTCCCTTCTTCTGTTATTGTACTTGCTCCTGTTCTCACTGTTGATGTAACTGATATGTATCATATGATTACCACATTATTCGTGGTATCATATTGCACTTTGGCATATTGATATGCGATGAAGTGCTAAAGGTTATGTTGTAACAACTGCAATGGGTGGTTGTAAAACTTATAATGCACTGAATCAATTTTATTGTGATCAAGAAAATATCAGTTTGTGTATGCTGATTATATGTATTTTTTACTTGAAAATAGGAGGTCACTTAAACAGGATAAGGACCACTCTGAAATATGTATGCCCAGCTGAGCACATTCCCTCCAAAATTGAGGTGGATGTAAGCAACCTAGACATTGGAGATAAAGTGTTCATGCAGGATGTCGAGGTTCATTCATCTTTGAAGCTTCTTAGTAAAGATGAGAGCATTCCCATATGCAAGGTTGCAGCAACAAACTTGGACCACTCTGAATCTGCCTTGTAGGCAGTGCTCAATGAAGGGAATTTGCTGATTTTCACAGCCCCAGATTTAAAGAATCAGCTTCAGTGGCTTTCTGGTGCTCTTGAATACTCGTTGAATGTAATGAGGTGCAGAGTTGGAATTTTTGGTCGTCTCGGCTCTTAAATCACTATGCTAAAAGAATAAACATGTAGATTGGTGATACCTTTTAAGTTGGTACTGTGAAATGTTATCGAGCAATTTTAGAGACTAGTACTAGTGATACCTTGAGTATGAATATTTTTAAATAAGCATATTTTTTTATTAACGATGAGTCCGTAACAGTATTGGAAATCTTATCACTTCTTTTTATTAAAACAAATACGTTATGTATTTTTTTAATTACTTTTTTTGCTTACTTGAGTATTTTACTTTCTATTTTAGTATTTTTTTAAATAATTTAGGTTTTTTTTGGTTTTTACTTTTTAGATTTACAAGATAATTTAAAAAAATAAAATATTTTGACAAAGTATACAAAGTCTAAATTATTTTTGAAGAAAAAAATAACCAGATAGAATTGTTTAAATAGGCAAGTTGTTCTCTGATAGTCAAATGTTTACTAAAAGTTCAAACATAAATTTTTATTTTTGAGTTATCAAGTGATGTTCAAAAGAAATATTCGGCAAAAGTATTTTTGAAAATCGAACAAATTAGTTTCAACAGTAATCAAAAAATAATCATCATCAAATAATCATCAAATTGTTTTAAGCAATCAATATTCTAATGAAAAGTATTTTAATATTATAGTGAGGGTAAAATAAGAAATGTAAAATTTAACTTATTTTTTATCCTAACAATCAAACACTAAATGATTAATCCATTGAAGTATAAAAATTTATAATTGATCCTTTAAATTACGATTAATTGTTGATCTCCTTACACATTTAACAGAAAATATATACAAAAAAGTTATTACATTCTACCTTCTTTAACTCTTGAAGTTTTTTATTTAACTACTTTCATAAAATCTTACAATTTATCCTCTTACAAGTCGTTGTTACTCTTTTTTGTGGGCGTATGTGCGCGCGCGAATCTTTTTTTTTCATATTAAAACTAATAACTTTGGATGTCAAGCTATCAATCCAAGCTCAACATAGTATATTCTATTATTATTTAACAATTCTACTCATAATATTCTTAACTGATAATAACCTAAAGGAAATTCTTTCGATACTTGAACTAACGATGAGCTCATTTTTATTTTTAGGCGTATTGTTATTAATACTATCTATTGAGGATAGAGAATGGTGTGATTTTTTTGTTTGGATGAATTCCACCAACTTATAAGCAATAAATAGCTTGAAAAAATAGTGAACAAAAAAAACAATGAAAAATATGAGAACACGATGAACTTTTCCTAGCGAAACGGAAATGACGAGCTCCCCCTAAGGTATAGCATATTCTCCCCTATTTTAGATAAGGCACATTGGTTAATGTCATTTGTTGAAAATGGATGTCTCCTGACTTTTCGTCTAACCTGAGATCGCGTTTGCATTTATGAAATCTTCTAGTATTACTGTTAGTGTGCATCAATTGATGTTATTGCAATAAATACCATAAATAACTATAACATTTTGCCGCTGTTCTTTCTCGCTATCCAGCTAGAAAAAGATTATATTGAACCACTTTATTCACGGTTTGACAAATCTCGTTTAATTTTTTCATTAAATCCCTCAACGTTCTCAACTAACTCAGGGGCATATTCCTTGCCATGGAATTGGGCCTTGGGAACTAAAGAACATGGAATCAATGTTGTTCTGGATGCCGGGATGTCGCACCTAGGGATGGCAATGGGGCGGATCGGTTCGGTTATTTAAATAACCGAATCTGATACCCGAACACAATATTCAAACCAAAACCGAACCAATAACTGAATAGAAGGAGAGAGAATATTCCATAACCAAACCAAATGAGGTTCGGTTATTCTCTAAACTGAACGGTTAACCGAATGGTTCGGTTATTAATTACCCGAACCGAATCAAACCGAACCGCCCTCTCTCTAAACCCTCTCCCTCTCTCTCTCTCTCTCTCTCATCCTTCAATTCAAAGATACTAATGGTAGCCACTAGTTTTAAGTTTTAACAGTAAACGTTATCTTGGTTCGGCTTTCCCTACTAGAAATTACACATTATGTGACCACTTTCCGTGACCAAATGTGTTTTGGTCATCTAAAAGTACACAATTTGTGACCAATATTTGTTTAGTTACCAAATATGAAACAATTAGTGACCAAGTTTTTTTAAATCACTAATGCTCGACCTTTTAGTGACCACAATTTTGTTTGGTCACGGAAGAGTGTGGAAATAGTGTTGGTGACTAGTATTTGGTCACGGAAAGTATACTTTCGAAGACTAATTACTTTTGGTCACGAAAGATATGTTCAATATATTTGGTGACCACTTGTTTAGTCACCAAAAAGTAATTATGGTAGAAATTACACTTTTGGTGATCACTTTCTGTGACCAACCGTGTTTTGGTCACGGAAAGTGACACAATTGGTGACCAAATTTTATTTGCTCACCAAATACAAGCATTTAGTGAGTAAAAATTTTATTAGTCATAGAAGATTTGGCGTATCTAATAATTCATTAAATGTGATCCGATTGCGCGATATCCGATATCCCACTACTAGAATAATAGATAAAGATTACGCTTGATAAATTAAAAATATCACGCTTTTTATAAAAGCATGATAAAAAAATAAGATATGCATTTTTAATCACACTTTGTAATAAAACCATGATGGTTATTTTCTTTCAACTACGCTTTCAATAGAACTATGATTATAAATAGTTATTTTAACCACATTTTATTTTAAAGCGTGATAAAAAGTAATAAATTACTTTAATCACGCTTTATCGTAAGTGTGATAAAAAGTAATTGTCAATATTAATCACGGTTTGTTTATAATCATGATAAAAAAAAAGTAGTCATTTCTTATCACCAATTGTTTAAAAACCGTGGTTAAAAAAATGAAGAAAGTTGTAACTTTTTAATCACATTTTATTTGAAATCATGATAAAAAAGTATAAAGAGCCAATAAAATTAAAATATGACATTTATTCTAAAGAGATAAAATGGCACAATTTTACATACATTTTTTTCTAAATTTTTTCCTCTTCTGATCTTTTCCCCCAAAATCCTAAGAAGATAAGTTTTCAGACCAATTTGTTCGATTGACAAGCCTACAGGGGCCAATCTCTTCGACTGTTTGCGCGATCTCCTCTGCCCCCCCAGCCCTCGGCCCTAGAAAAGCCCTAATCTAGAGGTTCGACTATTCGTCGACAACTTTTCGCGGCCAGTTAACACTGTTCGCAGCCAGCCTTATTGTTTCAAGTAAAGGTATGCTTGCACTGCAATAATCTCTCTCTCTCTCTCTCTCTCTCTCTCTCTCTCTCTCTGCTGTAATTGGTTTCAACAAATGTAGAAGTCTTCATTTACTCAATTTTGAGTAATACTATCTAATTGAGCAATATATTGTGGCCCACTGTAGGTATTTTGATTTTTAAAAGCTACCACGTGTGGAGATAATTAGATTTTTGGAGGCTATCACGTAGGGAGATATTTTGATTTTTAGAACCTACTACTTGGTTACTCGTGTCGACAACTTGAGGTAATGTTCAATATTATTATTATTATTATTTTTACACTTGCCAAGAGAGCAAGAGAGAAATTCGTTGCATCCCCCTTTAAAATATGTGGATTTGTTATTTTGTAGTTGTCGATAAGGGAGCAAGTATTATGCAACGACCCCCCCTGAGTATGCAAGTGTTATAATTTTTTTCAAGAGTTGTCCCTTATGTAAATATGGTATGCTATCCAATGTTTACTTAAAACACTTATTTACTTTCATTGTTAAAGACTCGGGAATTTCAACACTATACATTTACTTTGTTTTTTTTTACTCGGTAATTTTTTTTATTAATCTAAGTAAGAGATTACAAAAATTAATCGGACTTGAAGCGATCATATAACTGCATCAACCATTAATTCCTTAACTAAGTTGACACCCGTTGAGATGTCAATCATCTGCCACTTGAACTTCTCGATATGCTATACATTTGCTTTGTTGCTATGCTTTTTTTCAAATTACAAGAAACAAAACAAAGGAGTATGTTTTGTTGCACATGTGACGGGATAGGAAGGGAGAGATAGAAGTAGAAAAAGAAAACACATTCATTCTATGAAAAAACTATTAGGTGGTCTTGGGACACCGTGACATAGTTTACTAATATCCTCTACTACCATATATTAATGTCACTAATAACAAGAATTGAAAAAATAGGTGGATGACGACTCTCATGTGAAGAGAGTACGTGTGGAGATATTTTGATTTTTGGAGGCTCCCACTTGTTCACTCAAGTCGACAATTTGAGGTAATATTTAGTATTCTTCTTTCTTTTTTTTTGCACTTGCCAAGAGAGTAAGAGGGAAGTTCGTTGCATTCCCTCTTAAAATATGTGGATTTGTTATTTTGTGGTTGTCGACAAGGGATGCAATGACTCTCCCCTGAGTACGCAAGTGTTATGATTTTGTTTTAAGAATTATCCATTCTTTTAGTGTTATGAGGTATTCATGTTGCAAAAATAATTTTAAAACTTTATTTAATTTGTTCAAAATCATTAAAGAGTGAATAAAAAATTGACTCCAATTAATATTTGTTGAAAAAATTCAAATCGAATTTATTTCTATTAAATTTTATATGATTTTATTGTGTTATTTATTAGTGTAAAATTGTGTTTAATTATTGACATCTATTCTGATGAATAGTCATGTCATTTATTTTAGTGTCTAGTCTTTGATATCTATTCGGCTGAATAGTTATGTTACTTCATTTTGTGACTATTGAGAATAGTCACAAATTCTTCTATATAAAGGTGTTCCCTTCATTTGTTAACATGGACTTTTGAGTAGACATGACTTAGTGAGTTTTGTATTGATTTTTCATTTATTATTTTGAGTGTTGAGTCATCATATGAGAGAGTCCAAGAATATTATTTAGTTCGCTAGGCCCACCGATTGCAGTACTACTTCAGTGGAATTCGATCATTTTATCTTGAGAGATAAGCACATATTCAAATCGTAAGTACCGTAGCGATGGCGAAATCATTTTATAACTCACTAAATTATATCCCCCCAAAAGTCCATGTTAACAAATAGAGGAAACACTTTTATATAGAAGAATTTGTAGTCACGAAATGAAGTGACATAACTATTCATCCGAATAGATATCAAAGACTAGACACTAAAATAAATGACATGACTATGTATCCGAATAGATATCAATGACTAAACCCAACTTTACATTAATAAATAACACAATAAAATCATATAAAATTCAATAGAAATAAATTCTATTTGAATTTCTTCAACCAATATTAATTGGAGTCAATTTTTTATTCACTCCTTAATGATTTTGAACAAATTAAATATAAGTTCTAAAATTATTTTTCTAACAATCCCCCACATGAATTAAAATTCACTGGATAAACGATGCAAAAAATAATGCAGACGATAGAGAAAGTACAAATGAAAATCTCCTGCATAGGATAGACAACTTTTAGCTTTGAACTTTCCCTTGTGAAAGACTATCGGGTTTACTCGCTAATCAGTGAACGTGATGCCTTGAACTGTTCAATTTTTTTGTGTAAATCAAGACAATAGAATTCACACAGAATTTTTTTGAACATATTTGGTTCTTATAGTTGTACCCATTTTGCCCCTGGACAATTCCCGATTTCGTGAGTGCTCTAGAGAACTAAGCCTTATCGTTCTCATAGAAGCGGCCCCTTCGCACTCATATAGACGACTTCCCATTATGAGTATCCTGTCATACCCCACTTGGATTTTCAAGATATGAGAATCATTAAAAACGTAGCTTACCCTAGATAACACTATAAGCATCACTGTTGTATCCTAAAAATGAGTAGGAGAAATTATCTCCGTAGTGATACTACCGAGTCACACACAATTTTTGGAAGACAAACACTTATTCGAGTCGTAAACACCGTAGCGAGGGTGAAATTTATCTTAACTACATAGTATCTAACACTAGACTTGATCATTTTCATGCAATTTTCAGGTTATATTTTTCTATGATTTCGTTATTTTTTATTTTGTCATTTTTTGTCAAAGTAACACAAAAAGTACACACAAATTTTCTAATAGTTAACACTTTTTTGTTGGGATTCAAGTTTTTCAGTAAACATTTGTCTTAAAATTGTAGGATTGATCAATGCACTTTAATTTCTCCTAGAACATACATCAGCATCCCCACCACATAAAACAATTTTTAGAAAAGATGTGCTGAAATTGTTATTGATGCTGTGAAACAATTAGATTTGTTGAAACTGTGCTGGAAATACAATTTTTATACTGAAATTGTAATTTTTATGAGCTAAAAGTGCTATTTTGTTGCTCAAACTACAGATTTTGTATTGAAATTGCAGATTAAGTGTTGAAACTGTAGTTTTTTTGAACTAAAAGTACAGTTTTTATGACTTAAAAGTGAAACTTTTGTGTTCAAATTGTACTTTTTTTTAATTTTTTGGATTCTAAAATGCATTTTTTAAGAATTGAAAGTGTTGCTTTTTTGAATGGGTATTTTCCACGGTAATAATCAAAATCCATATTATAATTCATGTGATTTTCCTCTACTAGTTCATGTATTTGCAATATTTTTTTGAGCGGCTTTTAATCTATATGAGATCAATCGAACGTATTTGTCTCAATTTCATTCATCATCTTTCTTTTCAGGTGTTTGATGAATACTAAAATGCTCTCATCATTTGAGAAGATTTATATTTTGAAGCCAACTTATTTGTGGATCAATGAACATGCATATATGTTGTTAAATGAACATATTTGGAGGTCACTTATTTTACGCATATTATTGAAGACAATGTAATGTGAGTAACGAGCTTGTGAGATTGAAGACTAACGAATTGGTATTAAGTGATTTGTGGATGTTGATTTTATGAATATAGAATGGTGTTTATAAATTATATAATCTGTGGTTATGTTTTGGAATTATTGTCATTATTTTTGTTGTTTAAGGAATTATGTTAGTTTGTGGGTTTTGAGACTAAGGAATTAGTATAAGTGAATAATATTAGCCATCACAAAATGTTCTTTTTGCTGTTAAAAATAACTTTCGGTGACCAAATTGTAGGCGATTAAATATAACAAACAAAAATTATCGGTCACTATAAGATACTAACAATGATCAAAGTTTAGTAACGAAAAATATCATTCGGCAACCAAAATTTTTTGTCATTGAAAAGTAATCTTTAGTGACTAGAATTTTTCCGTAATGAACTTAGTTGGTCACTATAGGATATCAATAGTGACTAGTTTTTTATCACTATACAAATTATTTGGCGATCAAAACACTTGGTCATTAAAAATGTAAAAATAGTACCACTTTTTGGTCACTGAAAAATTGTCTTTAGTGACCAAATATGTTTCAAGATTAATTTAGTTGGTCACTATAGGATACCAACCGTGACTATTTTTTGGTCACTGAAAAATTATCTTTAGTGACCAAGCATTTTCGTGATTAATTTAGTTAGTCACTATATGATATCAACAATGACTACTTTTTTGTCACTAAAGAAAATATTTTAGTGACTACCAACGATAAGTGAATAACCTATTTGGTCACTGAAAAGAATATTCAGTGACCACATTTTAGTCACTAAATGATATGTTTTTGTGACCAAATATGTTTTGGTCACAAATACCTTTCTGTGACTAAGGTTAGGTGACCAAATTATATTTGGTCACGGTTGACTTTTGGTGACTAAATACGGCCTTTTAATGACCAATTTTTTCATCACGAAAAGTATTTTTTCTTGTAGTATTTTGACAAGGGGCAGTGTGTATGATGTATCATTTCTCTTGCGTTTTATGAAATTGAAACAGATTTGAAATAGCATGTACTGGATGTGTCTTCTAACTTCGTTCAGTGACTTTTAGTGTTAAATCTCAAAGCACCTGCCGCACCTTGCTGAGAAAGAGCGAGAGTACTTGATCGGAGTTGCGTCGTAGTCGTTGATCGAAAACTCTTGCTCCGCTGCCTGTCCTTATTCCTCACTTCCTCCGTTCTTGTGACATTGCTCACAAATTCTGAATGTGATAGATTTTAGGTTAGCATTTAGGTTAACTCACCAAAATCCAAAGAGTTAAAAGGTAAAAGAGTTATAAAATTATAGTATATTATATATGTACGCTAGGTAAAAGCCAAAGGGTTATAATTTTATAATATATTATATATGTATGTGTTATATATATATAAAACAACGCTGTTTTCGGTTCGGTTTGGGTAATAGTTCGATTATTTTGCTAACCATAATCGAACCGAATTCAAACGGGTATTCGTCTATCCGTACCATATCCACACCCATGGAAAAAAAACGGTTACGGTTCGAGAAAAATTAAACGGTTTGATTTGGATAACCATCAGTTCGATACAAATTGTCATCCCTAATCGCACCCTAAGTATTATGAAATAAGGGTTGGGGTAACGACAAACCGGACCCCTCTAATGGTAGCCTGAATGCAAGGTTCCCTCATTTGCATGTTACGCATCTTTATCTTCTTATAAAACTCCTCCATTATTTTTCGTGAGTACCCTTCACATTTTTAAAAAAATCGAGAGAGTGTTTATTCAAATATTATGAAAAATGTTCCGACTCCAAAACGTAAAATCCTTTTCCTTATTGTTGAGCAACCGCCATATTTCTATGACTTTAAAATCAGAACTGAAAAGTTCACATTCAATTCATGACTGTTGGGTAATTAAATTTCTAATAAAAATGGGTAATTTAAATTATTGTCCTATTAGCCTATACAATGTAGGTTTTTATATCATCCACTTTTGAAGTTATGTTTCTATCATATTTTTACATAGTTTGACGTTTTTATCATTACTTTTGAGTATTAATTACCCTTTTATCCTCTCTTAAGTGAAAACATATAATTCCTGATTTGGTAGGTTTAAAATCATAGCTGTAATTAAGTTTGAAATGTGAAATCAAATATGGTAAATACTTTTCAGTGAATCTTAAAAATATCACCGGAATCTAAAAAATGCTTACCGGAATATTAAAAAAATTGACCAAAATCTATTTTAGAGACTTTGGTTACGAAAATCAAGATCCAAAAAATTATATCTTTTTTATTTTTTCACCGAAATCTGTTAATATACCACCTCCACAAAATTTATTTTAGTGATTCACAAAAATCTTAAGAATATCATCGGATTTTTTTTATCCTTGCACGAAATCATATATTTTTTATTTTTTTATATCCTAAATCTAAATTTTTTATATTCATCATCTTATATGACATAGACTTATCAATTTTTTGTTTTTCTTCACCGGAATCCGAGTGTTGTGAGTTAGGAGGAAAGATTTTATTGTCAAACCTAAATAATATTTACTGAAAATAGTTCAAATTTCGAAGTGAGTAAAATTTATTTTATTATTGTTCCTATTTGTAGTATCCATTTAGGATGATATTTGTCAAACACTCTACGATGGATTTTGCAAAACTTTACCATAATCTATAAATTTACCATTGCAAAAGAACAAAATTTTAGAGTTGCAAAAATTTACAATGATTTGTAAATTTACCATCACAAAAGAACAAATATGTTGGAGTTACAAAAATTTACCATTATTTGTAAATTTACCATCGCAAAAGAACAAAATAAGAGAAGAGATTTTCTGGGCTAATAGGAAATATTTTCTCAAAACCTTGATCCAATGATCTCATGTTTTACTTGATGCTCAAACTGATATGGTAATAAAATTTTAATATCCCATTTTTTTAAGAGTTGAATGTTTGAATTGTGCAATTTTTGAAATGAAGGTGTGTTTGGTTGAGTGTTTTTTTAAAAAAATTAGAGTAATATTTATGAATTATATTTGGAAAAAAGTTTCTAAACAATGTTTGGTTTATTTGTCAATCATTTATTTTCATTGTATCATCATGTTTGCCAATGATTAATACATTAAATAATCATATTTGATCCCCTTTTGGTCGTATTCTTTAAATTTTATTTTCAAAAAATAAAAATAAAAATTTATTGTTGATTTAAAAAAATATTTGAAGATTAACTGCGAATTCAAAATTTTAAAATAAAGAATTTTGTTAACAAAATATATACACAACGCACACAAAAAGAAGTTTTATTTTAAACACAATACTCATTTTTCTAGAAAAGAAGAGGAAGAGACAAAGCCCTAAAAATGCAAAAAAAAAAAAAAATTAACTCTCAATTTTTGTATGAAACACTTACAATAAACATCTCAGAATATTTTTTTTCAAAAATATTCAACCAAACATAGCCAAGTCAATTTGGGTATTTTTCAAAAGAAAGTACAAAAACATAACATTTAAAAGTTGATAGGATGCAAAAATAATAAACACTTATATATAGGACCATTAAATAAGTGCCCCATAAAAAATTAAAAATCATTCATTAAATATAAACTAATGATTATTCAAAACTAATAAAATGAGCTTTTTCTTTTAATTGATAAAAATATTACAACAGCTTAATCAAACAGACACAAATTTTGCAACCCAAGCCTACGCCCAACTTCTAAGCCCAACGTTGCTGGTCTAAAAAGATAAGAAGGCTTGTAAGCCCAAGTTAAGTGAAGCCCAGCCCATAGTCTTCGGCCCAACAACCCACGCTTGTGATAATGGGCCAAGCCCACATTACGTTAGGTCATCTCCCCTTTTGAAAATTTAGGTACCCCTCAGCTCAAACCCATTTACAAGCAAATCAGAGACTTATATAACCGAAACAGGTAACATCTTTAGTTTAACATGAGATAGGTGACTTCACATTCCACACATAGCTCATTTTATGTGATAATTTTTCATATATCTCTTTATGAATTTGATTAAACTTTGCACTCACTTATACCCTTCTTAACAGATTTTTGGATCCAACTTGTATTAACTCAAAGTCATCAAAACCATTTTCTAAGTCGAAACATATTTAAAATGATGTGCCTTATAATACACCAAGTCGTGAAACCACGTGAATGTGTAGTTGTGAAGGATATTGAGGCATCACGTGAGCCACAAGAACACCTAATTTGCTTGTTTATAGGCTTTTCCCACTCTCACTTTGATAATTTCAATTGTTCACTTTTTTAGAGCTCGTATAGAATAACAAAAATTATATTAATCGGATACTTGTTAAAATAATTTAGAAATGCTATATCTTTTTTTCAAGATAAATTAGTTTCTAAGTCATATGAATGGACATACAATCAATATAATATTTAATATGGTCAACATTTTTAATAAGCTTAGCAAACTAAACACATTCAAAATTAAACGACGGCCGTAGTGAGAGGAGGGCATTATCTCCATAACTTTTGGGTCAATAGGATCTCTTTTATCTTCTCTTCATTCTCCATCACCAAGGATTAGTGCACACACATTAATGAAATGGAAAATCCTAATATGCATTGCGCACAACAGAGTGTGTTACGAGCCAAAAAAAATTTCGGAACAATTTTTTAAGCGTCAAGTACTGTATAGCAGGTACCTCTGGTCCCACATTAATCCAACTGTGCTTCTGTATATAGAAAAGGTACTAGTCAGATTGTTGAGCAATGCTCCATTAGATAACACTTAATTTTATGTTTAACTACACTAATACGTGTGATGTGGTAGAAGAATCTGGGCGGTCAAGCGCCATCTAATAATTTCTCCTCATCAAATCCCCCCTTCAAAACAAATCGCCACACCGCGCGATTATAAGTCATTTCGTCAGCCGTATTGGGACGGTTTTCAAATTGAAATACCTGGGTTTGGGGTTCTACTCTGTTTCTATTTGTGCCGAGAGAGAGAGAGAGAGAGAGCGAGCGAGCGAGAATGGTGAACCCGAGGTGCTTCTTGGACATAAGCATTGGAGGAGAGGTGGAAGGGAGGATAGTGGTGGAGCTTTACAAACATGTTGTCCCCAAAACTGCCGAGAACTTCAGGGCTCTTTGTACCGGCGAAAAGGGCATTGGCCCCAACACTGGCGTTCCTCTCCATTTCAAGGTCTCTCTCTCTCTCTCTCTCTCTCTCTCTCTCCCTGTTTTTTCATTTTCTATCAATGTATATTCGTCTGTATGGCCATTGGGTAACTATCCACTGTGTAAGTATATGTTTCATTCCCTCGTCTCTTCCTACTTGTTTGTGTTTTAATACGAGGCATTGAGATGTTTGGATGG
>JABCMJ010015806.1:0-14597 GCA_014822125.1 Arbutus unedo
CAAGTTTAGTCATGCATGTACCCCGCTCGAGAGACATGGGTCGGGTTATGGGTTCTTTGTGGACAACAGTAGTTTTTTTTGGCCACGGAATCATATTTTTAGGCCTTGTAATTGGTTTGTTTAATCTTATTTTATGTTCTTTTACGTTTTTTTTTAGACTTCCGCTGTACATTATAGGATGTTTCTTTTTTTGAATTATGCATATTATGAGCTGTTTTATTTATTTATTTTTATCTGGTTTAGATGATGAATTAGTCATGTCGGTGCGCTTGTCACGTGTCATGTCGATGGACCAATTAGTATTATTCCGGGACGGAGTGTGACATCTAGTTTGAAGTCATCCAAGAGGATGATTCATCAGACAATACTTGGAGTACACCTCAAGCAATTCCTAGTGTTAACAATAGAAACTAAATACAGGATATCGCTCATATTATAATAGAATATGAAGATAGTACAGTTAATCTTCAATTCGCATCCTCTATAATTAGAACCAGATGTAAGTCTTCTAGGTTGGAAACTAGGTCTAAGTTTTTTTGTACATCTAATACTTTGATCGATGTCCTTATTGTTTTGACTAAAATATTATTTGAACAAATTCATTTCCCAATTTGTTACCAAATTGATTAAAGTTCTCATTTATCGAATAAAGACAGAGTGTTATGCTTTTGATTAGTTATCGCCATCAAATTTGGTATATCTAATCCTTGAGTTGATATCCTCTCAATTTTGGATATTTTGTTATTGAACTTAAACTGATCTGGAAACACATCTCTTATTCTAAAAACTTATTTTCAATAAGATATTTTCTAATCTAGAACTACTTGTCCGTCCAAAAAATTTCTATGACCCTAAGGCCTTATTTAGTCGCTAGGAAAAATGAAAATGGATGGGAAAATTAATTTTCTTGCAATTTTTTTGCTGTTCAGTTATCAAGAAAGTTGTGGGACTCACATTTAAAATTTTCCACTGGCATTTACTTTTTCTCAAATCACATTCGACTAAATTCACAAGATTATGTGGGTGAAAAAATGTTAGGAGCCAATAAAAAAACTAAAAATGCTCCCAAAAAGTGATACCAAAATGAAGAAAAAAATGACGGAGTACAAGTTATCTCTCTCTCTCTCTCTCTCTCTCTTTACGAATATAAGTATGAAAGATGATTCTTAACGACGATTATGTTGATGAGGTAAATTTTATCATATACTTGTCGTCCTGGGGCGGATTCACCCAAGGCACACGGGGTCACGTGACCTCCCTGAAATTCTCTCTCTGATTTTTTTTATTTACCTTTTAAAAAAATAAAATCTATAAATTACGACCGAAAAAGGTAAAATGATCGGTGCCGGTCACTTTTTTTAATGGGTGGTGGCAAAATGACCATATTTTTTTATTTTTACTTTTGTCACCACTGCATTAAAAAAATGACCGACACCACTCATTTGAATCTTTTTTGGTCATGTGCTCTGAATTTTATTTTTAAAAAAATTCTAAAAATTTATTATTTACTTAAAAAAATATTTCAAGATTAACAGCAAACTCAAAATTTTTAAAATTTTTTGGTTAACGGTGTGTGTGCACACAGCACACAAGAGTTGCTTTATTTAAATCTTAAAACGATACCGTTTTTCTCATACGACATGTGTGTTGTGCTCACAGCACATCACATATTCCATTATCATATTTTTGACATGTGATTTAAATTATGTTTAAACTAAATTTGCTCTCATTATATTATAGTGTGACTTCTAATTTTTTTTTAAAGTTTATTCTAAATAAGTAACCTTCCTATATAAAATTCTTGGATCATTTACTGCTTGTCGTACGTTTAAACTTATAAGTGATTTGTTTCATTTATTTATCTTATTTTTATACCTTACTTTTGTTAGTGGGATGAAATTATGTACATTTATTTTATTGTTTATTTAACTTTGTTGATGAATGTTTTTTTAATAATAAATTTGCATAACGATATTTTGATTTATATAAAGGAGTTTCATATATAATTGTTGAAATGACAAATTTTGAACAAATAATGATTGGTTACTATGCTTTCATAATTAATTTTACTAACAACGAACTCATAAACTTTTTTTTTTATTTTTTTCTTGACAAATGAACAAGTGAATTTTTATTCTCCTACAAGATTCTTTTGTCAAGTGAACACACACAAGAAAATAAATTTTCTTATTTGTTAATTTACTTCACTTTACTTTTTCTGAGAACAATTTTCTCGTATAATTTTTCTGAACTGAACGGAACCTAAGTGCAAAACACTTATGAAAAGTTGGGTCTTATACGTCTATAATTATTTGTTCCCCAAATCATTTCTCATTCATCATTAAAGATTTTTGGCAAACTTAATATCTATTTTTAATCTACTCATAGAGACGAACACAACGATATGCGGAACCGACCTGATCGAAAAATAGGACACACATTAATCGGGACTCAAAGTGTACAAAATCTCAATATTTTACAATAGTTTCAAAAAATTCACATGTATCTACTAATTTTTGACACATTTATGTCTGAATTTATGCATAAAAATTGTGTTAATTTTTGTTTTAATGGTAAAATGATCTATATTCTATATGCTTTCCATGCACGTGGAATAATTACGGAAGACACCATACTTTGGAAATTTAGATGTGGGTCATTATTATCATTTCATACCACTCAGTAGTCATTTCAACAGGGGCGCAACAAATTTTCTAAAAAAAAATTTCAGTGGGTCTAATTTGGCCTAATTTGATTATTTATAATTAAATTTTGTCTCTATAATTTTTTTTTGTATTTATTGTTTTGATTTTAATTTTTTGTGGATTATTAGTTCGTCTCAATGAGACGAATCTAAAAAGTGTAAATTATGTTTAAAAGCTAAAAAAAGTCACTAATGACGAGGAATAAACACAAAAAAATCTTATTTTTGAATTATTTTTATTTTTTCTAATTTTTTTTTTAAATTTGGTCTATTATTTATAACTTTTTTGAAACCTCTCATTGAGACGAACCAATAATTCACAAAAAATTGACAAAAAACAAAAAAATACAAAAAAATTTGAAACAATAATCAAATAATCAAATCAGGCCAAATCCAGCTATATATTCATAATCAATGCATAAAATAGGTTCTCCAACAGATTAGTTAAAAGAAAGCTAAACTAATTTTTGTTACAGTACCTAACTAATTATACCTAAATACGATTCACTAGCAATTATTATTTTTTAATGATGTCTCTCTTTTTTTCAAAAATAAAAAAAGGTAAAAGAAAAATAAGAAAGTAGAATAATATATATTTTAATAGATAATAATTAAAATAAATAATGTTGTTGAACTTTTAAAAGAAAAATTGACTAGCTAAATTTATAAATGCATACTAACTACTAGACATGCTCTAATGTCGTCGAGCCAAGCGTCAGGGAGGTTCGGTGTCTTTTACCCAAAACGAAACTACCCCAATATATGGAATTGCTTTTCATCCCTCTCCAAATACAAAAAGCACACTCCCGAACAAATAATCATTCATTATTTTGAAATTTCAAAAATGTCATTTCCCTTCTTTCTACTTTTCTTTTCTTTTAAATTACAAAAATAACACTTCCCTTGCCCTTTTAAATTACAAAAATACGATTCTCTTCTATTTCACTCTTTTCTATTGCGTTTTAAAAAAATGTATGATTAAAAATAAAAATAACATTGGTTAGATTTTTAAAAATCAATATAAATACCATACCAAGACCATCATTGTTATTATCTTTAAATTTGTTACCGACTATACAAATTCATATTTTTTAGTTTTATCAACTCAAAATTATAGAGCAACAAATCTTAAGGTGTTCAAAGAGATGCGAAACAAAATTAAAAAATCTTGTGCAAAACACTTATATTTTTTGCACTTATATTCAAACAAAAAAGGGTTGAAAATAAAAAAAAAATTAAGTACCATGAAACACTTAAATATTTTAAAAATAAATACTGAAATATTCGTTCTTAAATTTTTAAGTACTAGGATTAAAAAATAAAAACAAAAACAATCTTTTTTTTTTTAGAATTATACTGTCTTCTTATTTTGTTGGATATAGTTATAATTGAATACAAATGAGGAGTTTAGGGTATATCCAATCTGAATGAGAACACGGTCTAATATCTATTTTGAAGAAGAATTTAAGTCCTAAAAGAATTAGGAAGATTAAGTCGTAGTGTTTATAAATAAAAGTACAGGTTCATCGCATTAGGGTACAACTTTTTACTTCATACATTTGAGATAAATGCTTTGGCTTGTTTTACTCACTTGTCATTGGCCAATATTTCGTGCAAGTTTTATTGAGATCTCATTACCCTGTACGACCCATCCTATTATGGTGGTGGCAAAATGCATAAGATAAAACTGAGGGATGGGTAACTCGTTATAAATTACGTCTTAACTTGTGGTATGAAGTAATGGGTGGCAGAAATATTAATTAGAATTTGTTTTGTTATTTTCTCCATAATTCACAATTGTATTAGTAGTTAAAGTACTAATTAATTTATAAAAATGGTAATTGCAAAAAAACGCATGGCACATTTATTTAATTTTTTATTTTGTTAAATGTAACTTTAAAGTATTGATTATTGGAGTAGAATATAAAAAGATTAACACGTCACATAATATGATTATGACAATTATAGATGAGATTTTAAATTATTTTAAATGTAATACAAACATTAAATAGAGAATTGCTTTTTAAATTTTTTATTTAAATATAAAAAATACATATTTATTACGAAACACTTAAAATCATAAAAAATTAATTATTTTTAATAATTAAGCTTACGGTTAATTTTTAAATATTATTTTTAATGAATAAAATTTTTAATATTTTTTTAAAATTAAACTAAAACCAAAAATTCTTTGTAAAATCAAATTATTAAAATAAAAATTATCAATACTGTAAACTACGACAAAGGAAATAATTTTTTCGTTTTTAACCCGTCAAACCGACTCCCTATTTTTTTGCTTAGGTGAAAAGCAACTCCCCCAGTATATATATCTCCCTGTAACTGATTCTTCGGAAGGAATATAGAGCCCCAACATTTTAGGATAAACCGTAAAACATCTTGGAAATTTTCGCTCCAATACTTTCCCTTCCAGTATCCAATTGATAGGATCTTGGCTCTCGTTCGAAAATGTCTAATGAATCGAGTAAGAGCTTTTCGTCATCATTTTCTCCACCACCGCCTCCGCCGCCGCCGTCATCTTCTTCTTCTTCAATTGATTCGTATATAGGAAGCTTCATCAGTCTGACGTCGAAGTACGAGATTCGATACGAGGGCGTCCTTTATTATCTTAACCCCCAAGATTCCACCCTTGGCTTGAAGAACGGTACGCCTCCTTCCATAATAATCGATACATTCATCATTGTATTTTTCGTATATTTATTTACGGGTGGGTGCATTGCAATTTTGAGTCTTTGTTACTAGGGCACGAGACCTGGTGTTGTTTCATAGTTTTGTTGCTGTTTATTATGTTTTGCCCTGGTGCACAGATTTGTGTTTTTTGGAGCCAACTTATCCTCATTGCTCCTCTCTCTCTTTATAAATGTATGGGACGGGTATTTTCTTTCTTTTTGTGCTTATATATGCGTTTCTGTATAGGGTATGGACGTGGTAATGTGCAACTGAGGAAGGAGTTTAGTGGAGTCTGTCTTACAGAATTAGGGGTTAGGGTTATTTTGAGTGTTTATTTCATTTGGTATTTTTAACTGTAAATAGCAAAATGTGAAATACTTATTATGCCAAAAAAAAAAAAAAAAACTATTGAACTAAGGTGCACTGAAGAAACAGAAGAAACCCCTCAACCTTTTCCCCAGCAAGATAGGGAAAAACCGATTGCCGATTATATGTACATACAGTGCGCTGTGCATGCATCCATCCATGTCTTTTATGTGTGTAAGCATAGTTACACATGGCAGTGTACTACCAGTCTGCTAGGTGTTTGTTGAGTAATTTGTGTTAGGTTCATCTTTTTATGTATGATTATCATGCTAAATAGGTTAATGTATGAATTCACTGCTAGTTGTTGTTGTACTAATTATTCAGTATAGGCCAAATCAAACTAAAAAAATTGCCTCTATGCATTGTGTGACATTGCAGTGAGGTCTTATGGAACTGAGGGGCGAAAGAATGATGGCCCGCAAATTCCTCCCAGTGATAAAGTTTATGAATACATCATGTTTCGAGGAAGTGACATAAAGGTAACTGAAAATCCACTGGATAACTGTTTTATTAAATTTTCATATTCCTTGGGTTTAAAATACATTGCAAGGTGTATTGTTTTCATGTTATATATTTGTCTCAGGGGAGTAAAGCCTCGAGCTTTGGGTCATTTGGTTATCATGCATGATTCCTTTGACCTCGTCATATTCTTTTTGGATGATTGGGCTATATTCCGTCTTCAACAGCTGGATTTTAGCAAACTCATACACAACTTATGTATTAGCTTTTTTTTGTCAGCATTATTCATCCCTTTTCCATTTTTGGGTTCTATGTTTCCATTTGTTCTTTTCTTTTAGATCACGATGCGACCTTTCGTCTGGTTTGCTAGGGCATGATAGTGCTATAAAATAGTCTCTAGCCAATTTGCTCATTGCTCATATTTATGTTTGTGGCGGGATTATGCATGATACTTTTGTTGTTGTGGTTTGTCCTATATGTCGTCAATTTTTCTTTTTTCAGTAATTTTTCTTGTAAAAAAAAGCAAGTTTTGTTGAAAACTAAAACTTCACCTGCCATTGTCGGGAGTTTCTGTGTTCGTTTGTTTGTTTGGGAAATTTTTTCCCAAACATTTTTCTGAACTTGTTTGGGAAATTTTTTCCCAAACATTTTTACTTTTTTCCCAAATACTATTCATTTATCTGTAAACTAAGAGAGAGAGAGAGACATCTCGAAAATGCCAAAAAAATTTTGACTCTCAAATTTTTTCTGAAACACTTATACCAAACAACATCTCAGAGTTTTTTTTTCCCAAAAATCGTTTCAGAAACAAGCAAACGAACACAGCCTCTCTCTCTCTCATGATGGAGACCAAAAAGGAGAGCATCAGTTATAGTTCATCTGAGACTTTTGAGACCAAGCTTCCATCATGTTGGAGCAAGCAACACGTTTTGGCAAACAGACCTTCCACCTTAGTTACCTCAAAACTGCATGTGCATGAACTACTACAACATGATCAACTTAGTGTCCAACTTCAATTACGTTCTTGAACCAATGGCTGTCCTGTCAGCCTTTCTTGACAGCAGGGTTTTGCAGTATCTTAGAACCTATGTCTAAGGCTATATTTTCTTTCAAATGGCTGTGGTTAATTAACGTCTTGAATATCCGTTAAATAAGATTGAAGCTAGTCTGTCGGATCTGTCCAACCAGACCAGATTGACTGTCAATAATGGTAGGTGGCTTTCTCCTTCTTACTGGAAGGCAAACACTACATTCTGGGAAGTAAATCACCCATGTACTTGAATAAAGTGAACTATATAGCCAGATACGACGTAATTTGGAAAATTCAATTCCAGTTTTTGGCTTGGGAAATGTATCCTGACAAGGTTCAAAATTGCAACCTTGACGCTATAGCAATCTTAATGTATGATTCACTTTGATTGAGGTTCTTGATATAGTTTATTCACTTTCAGGATTTGCAAGTGAAGTCTTCGCCACCTGCTCAAAAGGACGAGTTGATACAAAATGATCCAGCTATTATACAGGTACTGATACCTTTGTGGAAATGTCAATGATTTGCAAGAATAATTAAAAAGAATTGCGCTCAGATTTTTTTTTATTTTCTTTGCAGTCACAGAGCTTTTTGAGCCCTTCAACTTCATCAAAACCAGTTTCAGCTGGTGGTGAAACCTTGACACAAGTTAGCTCTTACCATGAACCTTCGGTTTCAACCAATGCAGCCTATCCTAGTAGATTGCCTTCTTCATATCAATCTGGAACTCCGATGACTCTTCCACAAGCAACTCAAAATGGAACTGTGGCATCTTTGGCCCTGCCAACTTATTGGCCTGGCTATAGTGGAGCCTCAAGCAATATCCATTATGCTTCACCATACTCTAATCCTTTATTGCCTGTGTCTGCTGCTGCTCCTGCTCCTCCGTCATTGCCTTTAGCAATGCAGAATCCTTTAAAGCCTTCTGCAACTTCGGCATCCATTAACATAGGATTGACAAATCCATCAAATAACAATTCTAATTATATACATTCAAATAATACACCCACTCCTAGTTCTGAACAACATCCCACTTCTTCCTCTATACCTTCTTTTTTGTCTGTTAAGCCATCTATACCTTCTCATCCTGCCTTTTTAACCGCGAAGGGATTGGCCATGTCTCCCTTTCCTTCATCTTATCAAGACATGAGTGCTATTGAAGCTCCAATCATTGGTAAGGCTGGTTCTGACTCGGTACCAGTCCTTTCTTTCCAGTCCTTGCCATATTCTGCCTCTTCTGCTGCAGATTCCACATCAAGCTCTTTGTTGAAGGGACCAACAGCTCTGTCAGCTCTAAATCAGTTGGCACAACCTAGGCAGCCTCTGATGTCTTCCTCTCAGAATCCTTACCTTGATCGGAAAGATATGGTTGCCATGAATTCCATACCAACTTTGGCATCCTCAATTGCTACTTCAGCAGTTCAAGCGCCATTATTGCCTTTGCCTCACACTGCACAACAGGTTGGTCAAAAATGCTTTTTTTGCTGAATGGTTGGTTTTAAGTTAAATCTGTTGCATTTTGATTACATCTACGATTGCGTCACTTCAAAATTTAAGTTAAATCTTTTGGTGCAATAGTTGATGATGAGAAACTTTTATGCATCTTGTCCATTACTTTTTGGGCTTGATAAGTTGGCAAAGGTGAGTCCTAAAATAACTAGAATCTCTAGAATGGTGTAATCGCATGGAGTTGCAACTTGCTATTGGATTTAATCTGTTGGTTATGTGTCAACTCCTACTTCTCTTTCTTTGATTTGGGTTAGAGTGAGACCTGCCTTTTCCCTCTGCCTGACTAAGCCTGAAGGAGGAATCCTAACAGGAAGACCATTTTTGGTATGAATGAGGGATGAAGTCAAAACGAATTACATGTGGAACGTTTTCATTCATCCTATGCAAGTGTCTGTGTCAGGCAAGCAGCACAGAATGCAAATCCGGACTTACCTTGATTCATCGAGTATAGTTTGTTTCTGTGTGTGAGAGAGAGAAAAGGTTAAAATCTAATCTTGTGATGGTTGCACTTTGGTTGCCAGTGTTTTGGTTTCGGGGGGAGGGGTGGAAGAGAAAAATGAAGCCCATGGAGTATAGTTTTTTTTTTTTTTGGGTGTGTGTGTGAGAGAGAGAGAGAGAGAAAAAATCAATCTTGTTGGCGATAGTGGTTGGGCTTTGGTTGCCAATGTTGTCTCTGTCATCAATGGTGGTCTTTTATTAAGGTGGTCGTTATGACAGGGCCTTTAGAAGAGGATAGAGCAAGAGGTGAAATAACCCTATAGTGTTAGGTGCATGCATGTGGCTCGCAATAGTTGTAGTTGTTGGCTGTCTTTGGGTTGTGTGTCAATGTGGTGATTGGTGGTGGGGCTCTGTTCAACCGTCAGCCTATAGAGTGTAGCTTTTGTGTTTGTGTGGGGCTCTGTTCAACTGTGAACCTATAGAGTGTAGCTTTTGTGTGTGTGAGCGAGAGAGAGAGGAGGGGGGGGGGGTGTTTAAAACCAATCTTGTTGGCAATGGTGGTTGGGCTTTGGTCAACAATGTTGTTTCCATGGTCAATGGTGTTCTTTTAATGTGGTGGTCATTCTTATAGGCCTTTAAAAGGATAGAGCAAGAGGTGAAATAACCTTATGGTGTTTGGTGCCTGTATGTGGTCTTGCAGTCGTTGTAGTTGTTCGCTGTCTTTGCATTGTCTTTTAGTTTGCTGATTGGTATTGGGGCTCCCATGTAGCTTCTTGGGCTTGGGACAAGATTTCTTTCACCCTATCAAGGGGTGGCAATCTTGACCTATACCCGTACTAGCCCACCCACTCTAAATTCACTCAAACCTAAGATAGGTAATAATGGGTGATAATTCAATTTGACTTATCTCAAATGAGTCCTAAATGGGTGGGTTAAATGGTTCAAATGAGTTTGCCTATATTCAATATTGTTCCCCATGCCACATTCATTATTACCAATAAAAAATTTATTAACGCACCAAAAATTACTATTGATGCACAAAAAATTACTAACGCCACCCAAAAATTACTAAAGCAACTAAAAATTTATTGGCATCGTATTGTCTTCAATGCATTTATAAACGTGTACTTAATACGTAATTATTAATTTGGATATGTAATTGGGTTAATGGGTGTGTTGGTGTTTCTCTTTATAAATAGGACTAGCAAGTTGCCCGTGCCTGAAGGCACTATAAAAAATTTAAAAATCTTGCAGGTAGGCACTTTTTAAAGATTGAATACACTAATACTTGCTCATTAAACAATAATTAGAGGATGATACATAGACGACATTACATAAAATAAAAGATCACACATTGAACAACAATTGAGTATCCATCAAAGTGGCTTTGCATAGCACAAATGCTAGCAAATGGCCGTGTGTAAAGGCACGAACGGAAATGCACATGTCATCAATCCTAAACCAACACCTCACAAGCCCATCGTCAAACATAAATTACTCGTGTCTAAAAACACTTGTCAAAATCGTGACTGCAACTAAATCAACAACTACAAACTAAATCAATAACTCTCAATTACAACAAATTCAAGTCCACGTAAAAAAATCTTCTTTTAAGAAATAATTGTACCATATGGTCTTTCAAATTCAGCTAGCAACCATAAGAATAATTCAAATTTAGTTAGCGACCATAAGAATAATTCAACAATATATTAACTTGCTAATAAGCAACAAATCACCGAAGGCACCAAAAGCCTCAATACTGTCAAGCTAGGGAGACAAAGCGGGATAGAGTCATTGACTCATTGAACTTCCAGATTTCATTTGCGTTTATGTTGGAGATTTTTGATGTGAATTTGGTGACAGAAATTGCCAAAGAAAGATAGATCGTAAGTAGTTGCTCACAAAGCAAAGATATTGAGTCACTTGTAGCCCATGAAGTACCCCTCCTTGGGAGCAGGCACACTTACTCCTCTAATTGGGCGTGGATTGGAAAAAAGTAGCATCTGAAGAACTAAATAATATTTTTTTTTTCATTTTGCACAAATTGGGTCTCTCCTTTTGAGCTGCATAGATGGAATACAAAAAAAATAACAATAATTATTAGTGTACTTACGAATTCAAGAAACAAATAAAAGCAAAGATGATATCAACGCAATATACCTATCACACGATGCACGACATGTAGAATGCAACTTGATAAAACATCAAAGCGGACGAAGTAATGGAACTCAATTAAAAAATTTCCAATTGTAAATTTCACCTTTTCCTTGTACTCACATAGACAAATAATTTGGATAGATATTATAAGATTCAAATAGTGGAAATACCAAGAAGACAAAACCATTATTTCCTTTTGTCCCTTATCCAAAATAGAAAATCCCAAAATAGAGGAATAAAGCAAAGCAAATAAGACACAACCATCAATTACATACATGTATGTGAAAATGTGAAGCCATATATGACTGCTCTAGAAGAGAATAAAACACCTAGAAAGATTTATCCCCAAAAAAATTACATCTAGAAAGAAACAAAAGGCATATGCAATAATGTATTTAAATAAAGGGTACTATGAGCATAAAAAACTTCACTAAAATCCCACTTCTAATACCCAATTTTATTGCTACATAGAAAGTGACTTGAGAAGAAAAAAAATTGAACTTACCAACTTAACTTAGTGACAATGGAAAATGAGGACGACTTTAAAGAACCTTAAAAAAGAGAGCTTGATTCCATCAAAGTAATGGCCTTCGTGCTAATGTGCATTGGAGCCAGAGTAACACTACCACGTGTAAGCATCCACTGTCTAGCACTAAAAATATTTAAGATATGGCAATCAAAATGTTCAACTCTAAAAATATTCAGGAAAATATTAATTTTAACCTCTAAAATTTAGGCGCTACACCCATACGCACATTGAGGGGAAGGGATTAGTGCGTGTTTAGCTACCATAAAAGACATTATCTTTAGCTACCATAGTTGATTTATAAATGAAATCAATATGCAAATCAATGAGTAGATAAACTCATTGATTTTATTAAGGATTGAGCCCATTCATCAGTTGATTTATAATACTGTAAAATTATTTTTCCTAACCCATTCATCAGGATATTGTTTACATTGCTTTCAATCATTTTCATAATTCTAATTTCCATGTTGGCAAGAACCCTCTTTCGGCTCAAATGGACATCCAAAACCCACTCTTTAATTGCTTCGTAGAAGAATGGAAAAGGCAACAATAGAGAAATTTAGGGTTCAATGTTCAGAACAATAGAAAATGTAACAACCCAGCACAATAGAAAAAGCAACAACCAGACAGAAATTAACAATCAAAATCATTGAAATTAAGACCCCAAATCGGAGTGCCTAACAAAGATGAACACCGGGATGTATACAAAAATAACCTACATAAAAGAAGAAAAAGACCCCACAAATTTTCCTATGTCTAAATGTCATGTACCAGCAGTAAAAAAATTCGAAATCCCCCAGTTTGTAATCAACGTATATACAAAGGGAGTGTGGATTTTGAAAATCCCCAGTAACAGTACTTGATAAACCAACAATTGTCTGTCTCCATGTCTTTTGGCTTGCCTTTGTCACCATGGAACCCTAACTTTATCACTACTTTATGTCATCAAGAAAAACCCAAAACAAATAAAAAAGTGCATATCTGAAATGGTACAGGAGGATGTTATTGTAGTGCAGATGAACCACGAGAGAAAACTAACCTTCATTTTTTCTTGAACTTGACTGATTTGAGTAGAGTTTCTCAGGAAAAAAGTGCAGATCTGAAATGGAGAAGAACAAAAATCAGGCTTCGAGAAAAAAAAATACATATCTGAATGGAGAAGAACTAAAATCTAACTGAATGTAAAGGGTATTTTTCGCAGGTCTTTGTTCCTAATTTCGTAATTTTGAAAATCCCTAAATTCAAAAAACACTTGAAACCCTTCCATGATAACCTCATAACAGTCCAAAAAGAGGCAACCAAGAATCCCTCCCTTGTTTTGGGCCCATTTCCATCTCTCGGTAGGGAGAGGAACTAATCTGGTTTGGAAAGTTTGAAATTATATTTTGAAAAAAGTTTCAAATTTTGAATAGGTGAAATGAGGACCCGTGGATCAATTTAATCCTAGCCTTTCATGAAGGGGCAGTTAATACTTGGAGTTGACATTTTTGAGCGGGAAGTTAGGATGAGAGAAGTAATCTTGACCATTGGATCATAATCTGGAATCATCTCAACCATCCAATGCTCCAAAAAGTTGGTCTGTGTCTACATATTTCGAAAAACATGCCTTATTTTGCTATATAGATTGGGTTTGATAAGGGGACTAGCTATCTAACTAGTTGGGTAGTAAACGAGTGACCTTTGGCTATCTAACTAGTTGGGTTGTAAACGAGTGACCTTTGGCTTTAATTTTTCAGTATTAATGTGCTTGCCCCTTACAACTACGTGCCGATCACAATGCCATTGTCTTTTTGGCCATTTTTTCATAATTGCCATCATATTCACTTTAAATGTTCCGAATTAATCATTCGTCTAGACAAAAAAAATCTAAAAAGTAAAAAAATATGGCCAAAAGCCATAAAAACAGACGAGAAAAAAGATTCCGCACTACTGCTAACTCGTCGGACTTATCCACCAAGGGATTTGTGAAATTTTGGTGGTTCAGTAAAGACAAAAAAGTTTGAAAACGACAGTTTGTCACTTTTGTTTTTGTCTTTAGCGTTGTCTTGTCTAGACTTTTTTTAATTTTGGTTCATATTTTCATACTTTTCTAATTCTTCTCGTTGAGACAAATGAGAGAGCGCAATTGACGAAAACCATACAAAGATTATGAAATATCAAATAACACCAACAATTTTCAACAAAAAATAATTTAGTCCAAACATAGCCTAAAAACCCTGCCCAAACTTATCAACACCCAGCCCTTTCTACATATGGGACCTCTTCTTTACTTAATTTCAACATTCCAATATTGGTGTATCCATGTCATTTTGATGCATTTTTTGCTTGTGCCTCCCCTCTCTGTCCTTGTGGCAGATTGTGTGCCTCAGGTGGGATTCACACCTTGATGGATAGCTATGTAGCATGGACGCAGACACGGACACGGGACACGGGATTTTTGAAAATAAGGGGATACGGACACGGCGGGGACACGGCAATTTTTTTTACATATAGCATATGTGCATATATGTATACTATATAATGATTAATAAATGAATATTAATACTACTCAAACAAAACAACAATGCAATCAATACAAAGTACAAACAAAAAAGATGTCTGGATGAATGTATTATGATTGAGTTGATTAAATATATTGAAGAAAAGAAACATAAATTTGGCGCAAGAAACATACCACTGTACAGAGATCGCTGTGGAAATGGAGATGGAGATGAAAC
>JABCMJ010015807.1:0-17794 GCA_014822125.1 Arbutus unedo
AAGTCATTGTGAAGATGAAATAGGTCCTGCATATCTGATCCATGCATTTTATCTTTGCAACATTTCAAGAAAATAAATAAATAGAAAGGAGTCCATATTATTCCCTGGAGCATTTTGTCATAATGTTCGACATATTCAATTTAGCTCTTGTTACCAAATTCTAGATAAGATACGCCTCGATATAGAGTAATAGTGGGGACTAAAATAAGGAAAATATCACTTACTCGCACAAAAATGCATCTGCTTCATCAATGAAAAGTAATAAACCCTGCTTCGACTTCTTGCCCCAATCGAACAGTTGATGTATCTTTGTTACAGCCTGTGGACCCAGTGGTGCAACATCTCCACCAGTCATTAGCGCATAATCTAGCCCCTGAGAGCATATCAAACAATTAACAGGCAGTTGCAAACGATGCCAAGATAATCTTAATGGGATACCACTTTCAGACCGAGAGAGAGAGAGAGAGAGCATACAGATTTTCGTGCCAGCTCTCTAGCAGCCATTGTTTTCCCAGTTCCAGGAGGACCATAAAAGAGCATGTTCCTAAATGGTGCTTGATGGGACTTTGTATTGGCAGTTGCACTAGCCAATTGCTGAATTCGTTTCTGAAGAGTAGGGTTCAAGACAACATCCCCAAATCCGTTATTTGAAGCAGACACTTTAGGAGTCTTGGGTGACAGAGTGCTCATACCGCGCGAAAACAATCCAGACCATGGGTATTTTCCTCTGGAGGATTCTCTGATTAATGATGGTTGTCCTAATATTCTGTCCACATAGCTCCATATAACTCGTGCACCTTCTCTGCATTGTAGATGACAAACTTGAATGAGCTATATCATTGTTAGACACAATTAGACCTCTAATATTTTTTTTTGAAAGAAAATAAAAAATCACTCTTCATTTAGTGGATTCCATAAGCAAAAATTACAAATTTGATCTGCATCTAAGACCTCGATACCTTGTTGTGTAGATCCCTGCCGCGAGGGCTGTCACTCCCCCTACAGCTACAACCATCTTATTTTGATCAGTTAATATGGCCCGCAAACCCCCTGCAAAACATAGATGGATCCCCATCAAAAAGACACTAGACATCAATGCTGACCAAATATAATCCCAAGGCCTTCTATAACATTGTTCAAGAATGAGTAGAAGGTTGGTCCATAAGTCGTTTTAGACTACTCTTGCGCATAATAGGCAACAAAATTGACAAATAAGTTACCCTAGTCCACAACCCAACAATAGATGATACAAGTCTCAACAATTAGGGTTGTGACTCAAATAGATCTCATATGTGCTTATCTCACGGCTAAAAAAGATCATCTGGAGCTTGCGAATGTTAAGATCGAAAATGGGCATTAGAATTTTGTTTTTGTCACCAATATGATAAAATGAAATACCTCCAATATGATCAAATGTTGTGTTTATGGCAGCAACCCATTTCTCTCTCTCAGCATTTGCACGTTCTACCAGCATGCGCCTGTTAACCTCTTCACCAAGCTTTGCTTCATGGGCCCTCCCTTCTGCTTCTGCCATAGCCTTCACCCTGATTGTTTCACGTTCCATATTAGCTCTCTCCCTTTCTGTTTGCCGACGCTGCGCTTGAATCTGTTCTTCAGTTGCTCGTCTGGCTTGCTCTTGCCTAATTGCTGATTCTTCTTGCATTTTTACAAGCTCTTGATTTCTTGCTCTCTGATGCTCATTTTCTGCCTAAAATGTTTACAGGAGGCAGTTATATCCTTCCAACAATTTCCAACTAGTGTAAATTACAAACTGAAGCATAAAGTTATTGGAACCTGCATCCTCTTCCTTGCCAATTCATCCTCGTAACGAACCATTTGGGATTTTATTTGCGCCTGTTGCTGAGACAGCTTTTTCTGTTCCTCATAAATTACTTTTTGTCTCTCCTGTAAAAATAGACAGCATGAATTGAAACTAAATTAGCACATATCAAAACACATGGGAGCATGTGTACAGTGTACAGAAGACACGTCTACTCGCTGCGTATCAGGTACAGTAACCTCTTGAAATAGAGATACAAAAGTTGCTTGGCTGCAACAATTTGGCTCTTCTGCAATCTAAAGTGCCAGCTGGTCTATCAAATGGACATGGGGTTCAGGGTAGAATAAAAGTCATCCCAGTGAGCTTAATCTGTTTGAAATCTTCTACACCAAGCAAGAGCTAGAGCAGAAAATCTGCATCCTCTTATGATGATAACATTTTGTGGAAGATGGAGACATTATTTAAACGTAACTGATAGAAAAAAAAAACTGTTTAATTAAGAGGAGGGGCCTATACCACCAAGAAACAAGGAACCTACAGTGTTGATCGACTTACGTTATTCAGGTAAATACATAAATTCACAGTTGTATGCTATTTTAGACAGGGCTACGCAATGTGCAATCTAAAGAGGTCAATAAGGAAAGATATGACTCTGTAAAATGAAGGACACCAAGGAAGTTGTGAATACTATAGGCCAGGTTTAAAATTTCAAGGGCCAATTAAGAGTACTACTGATGAATCAATAACAAATGTTTCAAAACGGATCACATAAGATGTAAGATACAACCCCAACACAAGACATCCTTTTTGCCCCTGGATCACGAAACACAACCTTCAGCCAGGAAGTTCGTTTCGTTGGATAGAAACAAGGCACTAAATAGATGATCTATCAAACTCCTCGGACAAATAAATCCTCTTCCAGGAAAAGTAAAAGAGATGATTTCTCTTTCATTTCCGTTATTTCTGGAAAGACATGAATTGAAGTGCAAAACTACAGTTCTTCATATTCTTAGCAGGGGTATATTCAACATAGCCCTCACCTCATGATAATCTAATCCAGAACATCTTTTTGCGTCAAGTAATTAACATCACATAACAAAAATAAAGTACATCAAACAAGCTGCTTTACATTTTCACAACTCCGAGAAAGTAAAGCAGAACAGGTGTTCTTCCTTTTTCTTTCCTTTCTATCCCCAACAAAGCAACTAATTATATAAATAAAACAACAACATAACAAAAACTGATGCAGAAATGTGAATCATACAATGTCAGCTTGAGCTTGCATTGCTTTAAACTCTGCTGCTTTGGCAGTGAGTTCTGCTTGCCTAGTCTCTTCTTGCTTTTTCATTACTTCGAACACCTAAACCACATTAAACCCAGTATTAGTTACTTGCCAAAGACTTAATGTACATAAGTCCTCAATAAAAAATCTACATAAAATCCACCCCAAAATCTTCCCACTCTTTTGACACAAAAACCAATAAAAACCCATTACCACAAAAGTGCTGGACATCCAAACCTGCCATAGCACTAGGGGGATGTTTGATTGACCAGAATAACCAAGTGATTGCATTACAAATCCGGAAGATGCCATTTCCAGCATTTGAATGCAACAACTCGGAATCCGCTGAACAACTAATCCCCATAAAATATAGACTAACAATAGTTCACAACTATATGTTTGACAGGAGTACCTTAGAATATATGCAGGGGAGGAACTAATGGAGACGGGCCCCCCAAAATTTTCAAAAAAATTTAATACCTAGGTATAAAATTTGAAAATTATAGAAAAAATACATTTCGGCCTCCAAATTATTGTCGTTCCCGTCCTTTCTCCAAAAAAAAAATCTTGACCCCCAAACATTGATCCTTGTTCCGCCCCCGAATATATGCCTCGCTATCAGCCCCTTTGGATTCTGAGAGGGTGAAAAATGATAGAAAGGAGAATCCTACTAGTTATTTGGATAGGTAAAACAGGTCAGAAATGGTGAAAAAATATGGGTCTTCCATGGTCCCTTCCCTTCCCCCCACCCCCCCACCCCCCCGAGGCGCCGGAGAGACCAAGACATAATAAACAAAACCTAAAACAAGTATCTAAAAAATCCATACCTTTTTGCTATGGGGAGAGCTGTTAATCTCTCGCAGCGCCTTTGCACCCCTCTCCAGCGCCTCGGGATCGAACCCAGCAGACGTGGTTCGGGGGTTATCATTCCGAACACGGGGAGGGTCGTCATTCGCCGCCACCGGTGGTTGAGACGCGTGAGGAGATTCCGAAGAACCTTGAGGGGACGATGAAGAGAATGGAGAGAAGTTAAAAGGGCCGTCTGCATGCGCATAATCCACCCCTAATGCAGCAGAAGCTATGGCTGAAATAATCCCTGCCCCATAAACTTTTGCCATTTTCTCTCTCTAAAACCCTAATTGAGCTCAGCTCCTAAGGACTATAAGATGAACTCTCGATTGGAGGAACTGTGAGAAAATCACACGAGAATGTTTAGGTAGATAAAGGGAGTGGCTTGAAGGGGAAGAAATGGGAGTGGGTGTCACAGGGAGAGGGAAAGAGGCGAAGCTTAAGGGTTTTTGTAGGGTTTTTCTTTCCCTCCAATGTCCATATGGCGGTTTGGGGCCACTGAAATAATTACAGGTATATTTTGTCAATCCAAGAATAAAAGGAAATATACTAATTGGACCTTATCTCAATAGATTGTACAATCTGGACAATATAAGATATATATTTAATTACAATTATAAATTTAGAATCCGTTATTTTTTGTGTAAATAATTCATGATAGAAATACATAAAAAGTAAATTAAATTAGGATGGAAAAAAATTAATGAAGAACGGCAAAAATAAAAGGAAAGTATTTGATCCCAAAAAAGTTTTCCAAAAAAGTTTCAAGAATTCAAAATGAGTGGACTAGATTTTCTTGACTTTGTAAGCTTCCAAATTTCAATGAATTATAACCCTTGATTTTGAATAAGAGAATATTTTTGGGGAAAAATTTCTAAGTGTGTAGCACTCCTCGAAAATAAAAACAACTCTATAATTTATATTACATAATTTTTCACTCCTATATTTTATTTATTTTCTTTTTTGCCCCTCGGTGGATGCTTGGCACAACCGCATAAATTGTAGTCTCTGACACTCAGTGCTTCGAGCATGACTCAGGGACAGGGACAGTTGTCTCTAAAGTTGTGGAAGATGAACAATCGTTCAAATGCAGCACATGACAACTAAGTTGTCAAATGTCGTGCATGTGACGGTTGTACTAGGTATTTGTGGTGCACAATGCAGTGTTCTCAGACATTGGTACATGTACCATGACAATCTCCTATATAAGGTAACAAGGCATTCAACACCAAATACGCATAATTAGTCGCCCTTGAATATTTTTAGTTAGACCATTACCTCTACAAAACTAACTTAAGTATTGAATTGTCTTTCAGTTCAATCAGTCACTAGTGAATAATTGTTCATTTTTAGTCCAGCCAAAGAGGTTCTCAACAAAATCAACCCATAGAGAGATTTCTGTTGAGATTTAAAAGGATTGTGAATGAGTTAGAATATTGAAAGGTCTCGTCCATTGTATAACCTCAAGCGTCTCTAATGGGAATTGGTGTGAGTATCGGCAATTTCACAACTCAAAGGCTCTTTCGTGATTCTATAAAAATTCAATCTCATTCTTGGTGACATACGCTAGAAATTTTCGTCTACACAAGTTCTTCTAAAATTGTTTGTTCTTCGTGAGAGAGACCAACATACAGTGTTAGGTTCGATAAGTAGTCAATTGGTTGATGTTCATTCGTTTGAGAACCTTTTATCCACGGCGGACAAACATCGGTGCTAAGGGTGTATTAAGTAAGTCCAATTTGGTAATAACTATGGGACCGAACTGATTTTTTTTATTTAGAAAAATTGTAAATCAAAATTTGACTGATTACATCGATTCGATTTCAATCTATTTGGGCTTGTTTCAATCTGATTTGGATTTTTTATTTTTTGGGGCCACATTTTCAACCAAACCCAACAAAAATAAAAATAATAAAAATTCATAAAATAAATCTAATTGAAACACAACTTTAGACCATTATAAAATCTATAAATAATTGATGTCAAAGCCATCAACTTAAACAAAGTCAATTAACTTAAATTCAACCACAATTATGGATGAAATCCCAAAACAAGAACAACCTTATATCTAGTATACAACTAGTCTGGTTCAATCCGGTAATCTTAAACACCTAGTAACCAAAAAATGGACCAATTTCTGTTTTTTCAAAGGCTTTAAACCGAAACCAAACCAGCCCAAATACTGAGCTCTTTAAATCGACGGCCCAGCTCGATTCAGTTCGCCGATTTTTAATTTCACCCCTATCCGGTGCGATATTTCAATACCCACGGTGAGACGTCGAATATATTTTACGAGCACTGTGAGTATACATAACTCGATTAAGTATTTTTGTGTTTCATTTTCCGACCGTGTAGTGTAAACTATGCTCTATAATTTATTTGTCAATATTTAATGAATATATTTTATATGGATTATCCGAATACCCGTTTTTCTTTTTTCTTTTTCTTTTTCTTTTTTCGAGTTCTTAACTCCACAATTTGAATTGAATGACAAAAATATGAATGAATAATGGGGTTATAGAACTGAATTTGAAGAACATAAACACTTTGTTTGTAGAGAACTCATAAGCATCAAAACAAAATAAATTAACTCGACCAATTTACAACATAATTGCTTCCATCCTTGATCTTGTTGAGCACCATTTTATCATATGCTTCTTCTATATTCTCCACATAGATCAGAATTACTGTCTTAAAAATATAAAAAAGTCTAAGTACATAAATGTTTCGAACATATATGTGTTCGAAATTGTTGAATACAAATAAAGTTCACAAATTCTTAGAGATTTCATATTCATGTAATAGTTTCAACACATCTAAATCTAAGTGTGTTTGAAATATCTTTTACTAGTATTATTGTAAAAATATCAGGCATGTGATAATGAATCCCAATGGCAATCCTCCGAAAGGCAACTCCTGAGAAGATCCTGATTTCACTGGCCCCCCATTCTGATCAGATGGAGACGGTGGTGGGGCATTTAATAAAGGAACCAGATTAAACCCACCTGCCGGTGGCGCTGGTGATGGCCACGATGCGGCAGGAGGAGGAGCGGCTGCTGCCACAGGACTTGAAGAACTATTACCGCCAGCAGGCGGAGGAAGCGGAGGAGTGGTGGTGTGCCCTGGCACCGTTGTGGCTGGTTGCACCACACCATCTATGCCATGGCACCTAATTGAAAACCCTTTGGTGCATATATCAGGGCTGATGATTCGGACATTGTTCAGGTGAAAACTCCTGCGTCCATGGTTGGAAATCTCGAGGACGAACTCGGGTTTCGCCGTCGGAAGAACGGAACCTGTTGGGATCTGTACCAGGTGCTCGAAAAGCAGAGGCGATGGGATCGAATGGTGGAGTAAGAAATCTACCACAACATTTTCTGGCATTAGGGTTTGTGCTAGAATCCGGTCGTTGGGCATCAGGAAGGTGACATTGCCTTGAGAGAGGGATCCAGGGGCCATGTTCATTAGCATGACGAAGGTGAAGTAGTTGGATATCTGCATCTCTTCAGTGGCTACTAGAAGGTCTTGGTTCATGAGAGGAAAATTGTTTTGGGCTGTGGCTGAGGATATCAGTGCCATTAGAAGAGCTGATAAGGCCATCTGGGTGGTGGCCATTTGCGTTGCTGGTTCTTGCAATGGTGGCTGACAACTTTGTGTGTTGTTATATATACATACACACACACAGTATATATGTATGTATATACATAATATATATGCACAATTATGTAGTTTTGATCTTATTGAGAATGAATTTTAGTTGGTTTGGGACTTTTGGAGAGGGGTTAGCTTGAACATGCGTCCCCTGCTGCTTCAACAAACCAAGTTCATTCCTCCTGCATGAATTGAGAGTTATGTGTTTAATTTGTGGAATTTTATATGAGTTCTGATGATGTCGGAAATTGGATAGACGTTAGGGTACTACTGTGTGTCTCTGTTGGTTTATGCACATAAATTATAAGATCGGAGTGGTACTTTGGTCAAGAATTATCTGACGATCAAGTCAGTAATTGAATCGAAATAGTATGTGCTGAAAAGTACGAGTATTCATTGTCATAACGTATCTAATCCTTAGCCTTGTGACCCGTTAAATAAGGTGGAGAGTAGATAGATTATAGGCGGGATTATAGTCGCCGATCACGCTCCCTTTTTCATAACCGGAGGTGCGAGTCATTAAATGAGTGCTCTATTTTGAATTTCCGAGCATAGAGCACTCAAGGACGCTGATTCCGAGATCTTGTCGAGCGTGTTCCATGATTGGTTCCGTTCTGCCGAGACGAATGGAGACTGTCTCAACGGAATGAACTCTGTCCGATCGGGATAAACATCAACCGATTAATCGGACACGAGTATAGTAGCCGAGAGGTCATTTATCCGGATAGACTGTCGGTGACTGATTGAGTAGCCAGCGATACGTAACCGAGTACCAAGTGACTTGTTGTCAAGCCGACCCAATCTGGCTCATCAGGTTCAAAGATTGAAAAAAAATATGTTAGGAAAGAGAGAGAGTTTTGTTACCTGTCAAGACATAAATTTCCCTTTTCATGGAATGTTTGTGAATTGAAACCTGCACTCTCGATAATATATGTTTTCACCAACACGCTCTGCTGTGCACATTTTACAACATAGCCTCCCATTCCATGTCAAATGCAACACCCTTTGATGGAGAGACAATATAGAATTGACCATCCAATTTTGTCACAAAAGGGTCTTTTCGGTATTATCCTCATGGTATAACGTTAAGAAGCCCTGCACGCTCTGAATCTGTTTGTTTGATCAGACTAATAATAGGGAAGAGATGTGAAAATAAAAAAGAAAAAACCAGTAGGTCAAAAATGAAAGAAAAAAGAAACAGCGAAACTCGGTGTTTCAACTCATAATTCATGGAATAGAGGATCAAGTAAACAGCAAAAGTCAAGATTTCAGCCAGTATTTTACACAACATGATCACCTCCTACAAGTTCCGAAAAAGAATGCACCGAACTGCAACTCCTAATTCAACATGTAAGAATGAAATGTCAAAATGTATAATTCATGTAAAACACATTTGAAAAGAAAACTAAAAATATTGCTGAAACAATTGTCCCCATTTTCCATCCTACTCAAATTGCTGAAAAAATCACATCCAAGTGAAAGAAAAAACTGAGTATAATGATTGAGATACTCCGAGCGCCTTCACTCCGGAATCACGTTGCTGCTGATTGCTAAATTGATTCACTAAAGATGACAACGATGACTTATCAGGGGAACTGAAATGAGCCTCCAATCTGGGTACTGCCTTGCGGAGGATTGATGGCCACCCAGAGGAGGGATATGATGATCGCGATAAGTCCTGACCAAACAAACACTATAGTAGGTGTCCTTCCTCTTCTTCCCATAAGCCCTTTTGCGAACGGGTACATATGCGCCAGAACCCAAAAACTAAAGAAAACTCCACCTAACAACCGGCTCCACTGTGGAGTCGAGCTATAAATCGTTCGGCTAACCCCAACTGCTATGGCAATCAAATTCGTCATCATAATTGTGAGAGGTGGAATCATGAGGGATGTCCATTTGACAACATAAAGATCAGCGAATTCATCATTCTCGTCATCACCGGCTGATTTTGAAGTCAAAGTGAAAGATATTTCAATACCCGCGACGACTTTCAGTAGACCCTGAAGCACTGCGGCCAGGTGAGCACTTGTGCCTCCAATCAACCAAAACTGTTCATTTCTCCACCACTCCTCTAGCTCAACTCCTGACCATTTGATTTCAAGTACCGCAAGCAAACAAAGTGTGACAGTGATGGTGAGGAGGTAGACAAGGAAAGTCACATTTAGTGTTTGGACGATGAACTGGCCAGAGAAGAGGGATAATGCAGGAAGAAAGCAATAGACAATTAGGAAGATGGATGTAAAAGGGTAGATTCCGACATTGAGATACGCGATCCTCTGTAGAAACTTCATTCTTGAGCTTGCCAAGAGGGCATTGTTGCGGGAAAAGAAAATTTCAACCGAACCAGTAGCCCAGCGGAGGACCTGATGGAGGCGATCCGTGAGATTTATTGGGGCAGTCCCACGGAAGGCATCCCGCTTAGTCACACAGTAAACCGATTTCCATCCCCTATTGTGCATCCTATACCCAGTGACCACATCTTCAGTAACAGACCCATAAATCCATCCGACGCGATTTCCCCACTCAGTCTTATCCTCGTACCAGCAGGAGATGACGCTGATAGCCTCTGCTACAGTTGATGCATCAAGAAGCTCTCTGGGAATTGTGAGAGCACCAGGTGGCCGACCGTTCTTCACAGCGGGATGGTCTGCTAATGGACGGCCTTGGAATTCTGCCACGGGGATGGAATCAATGAGGAAAGTTGAGTTTCCGAATTTTTTAGGAGCCAAAGAGAGGTTCATCTCTTCATCGTCGGAATCACCCATTCTAAGTGCCCGGTTCTCTTCCGGAACTTTGGCTTGCTTTTTATGACGAGGGAAGCAGCAGCTGCAGCAACCCATTTGGTGTTCCTTTGATCTAGGTGGATCAAATCCGTAAAGGGCAATCCTTCGAAAGAGGCATCCAGTTCCAACATAGACTGGACCCTGGATCCCATCAAGGGCCCGCATGTTTCCATCAAAGAAGACAGTGTTGTGATTGGCATAACGATCGTTGGGGTCAATACCCTCAAACCGCTGAGGGAACTGGACATAACAAAGGCGGTCCCCACCTCTATCCATCATGAAACACATGCCTTCCCTCAGAGCCTGGGAGTTGTAGATGTAGTGGTCACAATCAAGGTTGAGAATAAATGGCCCGTTAGACATTATTGCAGCAGCTCGAACCAGGGCGTTCATGGCTCCTGCTTTCTTGTTGTGATCATAGCCAGGTCGTTTCTCACGGGAAACATAAACAAGCATTGGGAGACGGATATCGATCTCACAAAGGTCAATTCTGTCCCATTTTGTTTGTCCCTCCCGGAAGTTCCAACTCTTTAAAAGTGCATGCAATTAATGCACAAATGCAAAGGCATTCTTTCCTAGGATGCCCCTTTATTTTCCTCTTTCAAATATATTACTAGTTAGTTACTAGGATACTTTGGATAACTGCTTGAAACTATTCCGATTCAGTAGATGAGTCCACAATTTACTTACTTTTCCAGTAGACTACACTCCCTAGATTGTACACTTTATTCTTGACCATTTGTAGTGGACAATCTTTATTGGACATCCCAAACTAGAAAGAGGAGCAAAGAAAAATGGACGGAGGGAGTAATAACTAAACAATACCTGTATTATTCCAGCATGATCACCTTTGGAGTGCTCTGCTGAAGAAGTCATCCAAGTGCCCGGCCAATGGGTTCCATCAGCCATCCAAGTGGCTTTAGGGATCTTCACAATCTCCATAGGTTCATCGTCTGCCTTCTGTCTCTGTAGCTTCATGGCCTTTATTTCCTCTCGAGCATGATAGGCATCTGAACGACGGCGGATCGAATCAGGAAGACCGTTGATACGGACCTTAAACTCATCATACTCGCGTTTTACCCGTCTACGATCCTTGACAAAATCTGTCTTCACCTTATTCTTATAAGGGTCCCTCTTCAAATTGAAATAAGATTCTGGATTCCTGGGCTCAATGTTATGTTTACGGCAAAATGGGACCCATATATTCGCAAAGCTTGCTGCTTCTGCCATGGCCTCGAAGGTTAAAAGCGCACCTCCGTCGTCCGAAACATAGCAAGAAAGCTTTTCAACTGGATAATCAGTAGCTAGAATAGACAAGATGGTATTTGCTGTGACCAGAGGGGGTTCTTTCTCCGGGTCTGCAGTAGAGACGAAAATATCTATGCCTGGGAGATCAGATTTTCCAGTGGGGTTATTGAGGCTAGGCATTTCAAACTTCTCTTTTAAGACATTAAGATCTGTAGCACGATTCACAGGGCAGAGCTTGGGAAGTTGGTCAAGAATCCAGGAGAAGGCAAACCATAGTTCGCAAACTACAGACATCCCCCATAGCCAGATTGCATCGTTGTTTGGGTGGTTGACCCTCCAAGCCAGGAAAAGCGCGAAAGTAATCATTAGCATGCATCACGTAAAAGGGAGCATGGAAGTCATGTACGATGAATCATATTGCAATTAGCAAGTAGTCAACGATACTTGGTTCAACTGAAAAATGTCTACTCAGTAGAGCTACCCACGGGACATTGAATATCTTGCTCAGAATCACCATCGCAAGAGTTTGGAAATAACAATAAACATATGATGTGATCTATTGGAGAACAACTTCAGTCAATGTCATAAATCTACTGAACAACAGGTATGGCCAGTGTATTTCATCTAAATCAAATAGCGTGAATTATGATGAGCAACTCTATCTGATCTAATTTCTACAGCAAGCCAGGATGGACATCCGAAAGGCTCCCAAGGACTAAAAAATCAAGCCTATAGGTGAGATTGGGAATGTGCCAAGACCTAGTGTTTGATGCTTGCTTTGATTTTCCACTCTAGTTTGCATAGACAAATTCTGGTTTGCATCATGATAATTTAAATAAACAATCTAAAATCGACAAGAAAAGTAGAAATACATGGCATGGGATGATGATATCCAGAATCCATCAAGCTAGTTAATCTGTCATCATTTGTGCGCAATGTGCATTTTTTGGCATATTGACCAGCTCGCCACCAGATCACAAAATTGATGGAATTGGGAAACGGCAACATAAAATCATGATTTTATCAATTCAAATAGTCCCAAATCTGATAGTGAATAAAGTGCTAAAAAGAAAGCACGACGCATCTAGGCACAACTATAACAAGTTTGCTAGGATGACATAGAAAGGATGAAAGTTCATGAAGCAGAAAATATACCGGTATGGGCTGATAATGGCAGCTGGAATCTTCAATTTCCGCGTTAGTGGCCTCCATGGTTTGTTTATTAATTCTGAAGGCCCAGCTACGTTATCATCTTTTTCAGCCGCTAATCCTCCCCCCTTAGGCCATATAGCATTGCCATATCCATAGGTACCACTAGTTTCAAACAGCCACCGATTCTGATCAAACTCTCCAGTCTGGCTCCTTGTCAGGGATTTGGTTGATTTCATCAGAGACAATCTCCTCTGCATCTTTGACATCTCAGCAGGTGGTGGAGGAAGCGAAAGAGGCTGCCTGTTTTCCTCCACTTCATCCAAATCCAAGGTCTTATATTGATCTTTACATCCTGGGCAAATGCCATCTCCAGTTTTAACCGCATCCAAATAACAATCCCTACAAATCTTGAAGTCGCATTCGCAAGGGAGAATATCCACACCCCTTTCATCGCTCATCACCTTAGCATCACATCCAGGAATCGAACACGAAGATCCTTTGGCACCAGCCATTTGGGGGTGATTTGTTTCTGATTCGATCACCTTGTCCATGAGATGAGCTCGCGTAACACTGTTGAATCCGCCAGTAAAAAGTGAATTCGATACGTATTGCTCTTCGACCCTCTGAGATATTGTATCCATCGGCTGATTGTCAGGTGTCGGCGGTAAGTGTACAGTGTAGTTCATGTAATCACTGCTCTCGATTTCACTATCAAGGTCATCCCTTGAATAGTTAATATATCGTCCGGATGAAGTTCTCCGAGCAAATGTCACAGTTTGGGGCAGGGGAGGCCTACCATTTTGCGAATCCTGCACATCCGACCTTGACAATAGAGATGATCGGCTTGGCTTGATGGGTTTTGACGCCATGTAGTGACTCCACTACAAACCCAATCTCCAAATCCTAAAATTTTCACAAAGAATAACAAATCAGCTTCATTGTAGCCTTTTCATATTAAGACTGCCAGATTTATCCTCCGATCCAAAATTTAAACAAATGAATAAGACATCAGATTGCTGGTTTGTGAACATTTGAAAACAGTTCAAATCAGGTCAAAATATGTAGAAAAGCATCTTAACTCACTTTCTAAAATTAAATCATCTACAAACAAGGAAGCAAGAAATACAACAGCTTTACTTCGACTTAGTTGTTTTACGAACAGATCTAAAACCTCAAAAATTAAATCTAGTTGGAGAGACATTTGAAGCAGTTGAAAACAAGTCAAACTCGGTGAACTTAAGCAAAGAACTATTAAAACCACAACCAAGCATTGTCTTCAAATCACCACCTATAACCATATCGCAAAAATGTCCTAAATTTTCTCCGAAATTATGGTAAGGATTCATCATCGTGGCAGATCCTTTGAACAAGTACAAATTAGGTCAAATTATAGCTGAACAACCTCACCTCACGACTTCAACTAACAGTTAAGGCACCTAAAAACCAAGAAAACGACATTCATAAAGTAGCACTGACAGTTACATCGACAAACATACCTTATATCAACCGAGGATAGGTCGATCCGTCCCCGAACCAGAACCAATCGGACACCTAAATGTCAGGCCTCATGCAAAAGCAAAATCTCTTTCGATTTACAGATATTCAGATCTTTTCTCCAATCTTTACAAACGCTTTTCCAAAAGGTGCCCGAGGACTTATCGGTTATCCAACAGCCAAACGCATCCGCTTCCTCTAGAGAGAGAGAGAGAGAGAGAGGCAGAGACAACAAGCTACAGGCTGTGAAACACCGTGGTGGAGAACGTTACACAGATGTGGGTATATATAATTACGTGAAGGCAAATCTCACGTAGTGTTATATATATATAAATGGAAAATTCGTATGAGGTGGGGAGATGATTCATAGATGCAGAAGAATATAGAAAGAGAGAAATGGTGATTAGCCGCCGATCGCCGGCGCTTCAATTTGAGCTTTGTTGGTGTTTTTTGACAGTGGATAACTTACTGTCTCCAGATATTCCGAATATATTTGACTACTACGTCGTTTTCGTTTCCTCTGCTGTGTGTTTTTTCGGACATTTGACTTTGTTATTACCGAAGAGAGAGGGGATTAGACTGCTGCTTTCTTGCTCTTGCTCTTGCTCTTTTATTCAAGTAAAGCTTTTGAAATTTTGGTTGGAGGGTAACTTTGGTATTTCATGTCCCAAAAGTTTAGGAACACACTATTATCATAATAATATTACGCGCATAGATTTAGATATCGATGTATTGAGAACCGTTAGATACATTTATAATTTATATTATTTTAAAAAATTATATGTATTTAATAATTTCAAACACATCTGTATCCAAATTTATACACGAAAAATGTGTTCATAAATTTACTCTTCATACCCAAGTGGGGTATGTGGTGGGGTTTGGGGAGGGGGTTGTTTTGTGATTTAGGGGTCGTAGAAATAGTTAAATGTTATCTCCGAAAATGGCTATGCGAGATTTGTTTACTTCATTGAATCTAGAATATAATATTCGGGAATCATTTTTATTCTTTTAGAGTCAGATGAAATTATCATACTAATTTTTTATCCATATCTTATCATCTTCTATATCTGTCCTTTATTTTCTAGATAAGTCACTATTAATTAAAAAAATTATAATTATTAATTTTAAAAAGATTATTTATCTACTCATATTTATTATATTTTATTTTTTAAAAAATACTCAAATAAATATTTTATAACTATTCATCAATCTATAATAACTCTCCATCTTCTATTATATTTATATTCATAGTATATCTACCACGTCCCTTCTAAAATTTTAATCGCCGACAAATGAGTTAATAGGAAAAAATTATCACACCGTGAATTCATAAGGACTCACTAATAAATGTACGAGGTCTATATGAATTTACGATGAAGAGTAGTTTTGAGACCTTACTATTTTGCATGCTAAATTTTGATACGAGAGAGAAATGTCAAACGTCATTTGAGTATTTGACATTATTTTTAGAATTATTTCCAATGCCAATTTATTCACGTGACGTGTCATTTTGAATTTCACGGTCTTAATTGGAGATGTTCTCCCAAGTTAGATATATTTATAACCTTTTATTTCTAGTGTTATAGCGTGTTAAAAATAAGTAAAATATTTTGCTCTACCGAATTACGCATTGCACTAGTATATTACTATCAAATTATCTTAATCACTAATGTCGATGCTACGGTTTCCGTACTGAATCATCATCTAATTATTTTTCTACCCACATTTAAAGTGGACAAATCACACAACCACGCCAAGGTTTAACAATTAGAAGGTTACATAGGACCGATCTCGAGGCAAACAAAACGGCTACCTCGAGATCGATAACCGTCTTGGATCTCATATAATTTTATTATTTGAGAATTACAAGTTTATACAATTCGAGACAATCTTTATCCACTTATCTTGACTTTAGATATGTTCATCAAATCTCCACCCCTACTAGTCTTTTAAAATATTTTTAACACCTTTTTTTATTAACTTTTTTAAAATTAAATTTGTTTTCGTTTTAATAGTTTCTTACTTTATCAAGAATTAAAAATCTAAAAGCGTTTTGAATACAAAAATTGGGTAATTAAGGTTGATATATTTTTTATTACATATATTGTTCGAATTATAGATTTTTGTGAATTCTGTATTTATATGATATTTGTAAATATAAAAATAGAGTGAACAAAGTTTGTGCACCGTACAAAGCTGAATTTTATTTTAGGGGTCATAGAAATGATTAACTGACATTGAATGTTCGGGATTTTTTACTTCAGTGCATCTCGAATATGATATTTGGAGATTGTTTAATTCATTTAGTGGCGAACGAAATTATCATACATATTTTTTATTCATATCTTATTGTCTTCTATATATATGTCTTCCATTTCTAGATATATAACTATTAACTAAAAAATCGTAATTATCAATTACAGAAATATTATTTACATACTCATATTTAATTTTGTAAAAAATATTCAAACAAACGCTTTATAACTATTCATCCATCTGTATTAACTCTCCACTTCTATTACATACATTTTCATTCATAATATATCTACCACGTCTATTTTTAAAATTTTAATCGCTAACAAATGGGTCAGTGTGAATAAATTATCACACCACGAATTCATATGGGGTTACTAATAAATGTATGAGTTCTATATAAATTTACGGTGAAGAGTAATTTTGAGAGAACACATGACCATGAACACCGGGTGATACTTGATAATAAAATCCTATTTGATTTAAATATTTTTATCTTTCTCTATTTTTATTCCTTAATTTTGCATCTCGTTTTGAAGATGTCACGTTTTTTTAAGACTTATGTGATCATTTAACATGTACAAATTAAACATCTTTTAAAATAAGCACTTCATCAATATGTTAGATTTATTTCATTTAATTACGTTATATGTTTTGTTTCACGAAGTTTTAAACAAAATTACAATACCCATTCAACAACGTAATTAATTAAAAAAATAAAAACTTAACATGACACCTTACTATTTTGCGTGCCAAATTTTTATTCGATAGAAAAGATGTCAAACGTCAATTTATTCACATGACATGTCATTTGAATTTGGCACTCTTAATTGGAGATTTTCTCCCAAGTAAAATACATTTTTTATTTTTTATTTTAATGTTACAGTGTGTTAAAAATAAATAAAATATTTTGCTCTACCGAAGTACTCATATATTACCATCAAATTATCCTAATCACTACCATCACTGCTGCAATGACCGCCTTGAATCATCACCTAACTATTTTTCTATCCACATTCAAAATGGGAAAATCACACAACCATCACGCCAAGGTTTCAAAATTAGAAGGTTTCACATGAGACCGGTCTCGAGGCAAACCAAGAGGGTTGCCTCGAGACGGACAGACATATGGGATCTCAAACAATTTTAAAAAGTGAGAATTCAAGTAAAGCGTTATTAAGTATAACATAAGTTTATACAATTCGAGACACTTGTTATTCGCTTATCTTGATTTTAGGTATGTTCATCAAATCTCCACGCGCTAATATTATTTTAAAGTATTTTTAACACCCTTAA
>JABCMJ010015820.1:0-17623 GCA_014822125.1 Arbutus unedo
TAGAAAATACAAAACAGAAAACAAGAAGTGTTACCACACATAGCCATAATGTTATTTGTTGTTTATACACCAATATTTTTTTATTTAGTTTTTATTGATTAATGGTTTGTCTTGATAAAAAATTTAAAAAACAAAAAATATGTTCAATAATTAAAAATCAAATCAAATCAAAATGTTTATTTTCTCTCAATTTTTTTGTTGATTATTAGTTCGTTTCGATAAGACATTTTGAAAAAGTAAAAATTATGTCCAAAAATTAAAAAAATTAAGAAAATATGAAAAATAAGTCAAAACATGATTTTTTCAATAATCATCATGACTTTTATCTTCTCAGTCTCTTATTAATTTTATTTAAATTGATAATGTTTGAATCTTACTGTTATATCGACGTAATAGCACATACAATATATAACCTCTGTATGAATAAGATAGGAGCAAACAGACAAAATTATCTGTTGTAAATTGACCGTTGTATTTCTGCATAATATATCAATAGACAATGTTATCTATTGGTATTTCATTTATGTATCTCTGTATAATTGTGAAAACACAATAATAAATCAAGACAGATAAAATTATCTTTTATAATTTGTTTTTTGTATCTCTTCATAAGATAACATCAGATGAGATTATTTGTTCTAATTTGTACTCTGTATTTTGACATAATATAAAAATAAATAATTTTATCTATTGTAAATTGACCTATGTAATTATGCATAACAAATCAACATATAATATTATTTGTTATTATTTCATTGTTGTATTTCTGCATAATAGTGAAAAGATAATAATAAATCAAGACAGATAAAATTATTTGTTGTAATTTTTACTATGTATTTTGACATAATATGAAAACAGATAACGTTATATGTTGTAAATTGGCATTTATATTTATGCATAACATATGAACAAATAATATTATTGTTGTAGTTTTATCTTTTTATCTCTACATAATAGTGAAATCACAATAATAAATCAAAATAGATAAAGTTATTTATTGTAATTTGTTATATGTATTTCTGTAGAAGATAACTTCAGATAAGGTTATCTGTTCTAATTTGTACTATATATTTTGACACAATATAAAAACATATAATATTATCTGTTGTAAATTGGCCACTGTATTTCTGCATAATATATCAATAGACAATGTTATCTGTTATTATTTCATTTTTGTATCTCTGCATGACAGTGAAAATACAATAAGAAATCAAGATATATAAGGTTATCTGTTATAATTTATTTTTTGTATTTCTCTATAAGATAACATTATATAAGATTATCTATTCTAATTTGTACTTTGTATTTTGACATAATATAAAAACAGATAATGCTATATGTTGTAAATTGACCTATATAATTATGCGCAACAAATTAACATATAATATTATTTGTTATTATTTTATCTTTGTATCTCTGCATAATAGTGAAAAGACAATAGTATTTTAACATAATATAAAAACAGATAATGTTATCTTTTTTAAATTGACCTCTATATTTATGTATGACATATCAATAGATAATATCATCGGTTGTAGTTTCATCTCCGTATCTCTGCATAATAATGAAAATACAATAATAAACCAAAATAAATAAGGTTATCTGTTATAAATTGTTCTCTGTATCTTTACATAAAATAACATCAGATAATGTTATCTATTGTAATATTCATATCTTTAACAAAAATAAAGATATTAAAAATAATTAAAACAGATAATGTTATTTGTTGTATTGAAATGGTATTTGTGTTTTAATTCTTTATGTTCTTAACAGATAGTTTTATTTTTATTTTTGCTCAAACATATGATTTTATCTGTTTTGCAATTTTCATATTTCCCAATTTGTCCTAATTCGATTATTTTTAACCATGTTTTGTCTCTATTCAATTTTTTTTGTATTTATTTATTTGTCTTGAGACAGACTTAAAAATAATAAAATCATGTCCAAATTTTTTAAAAAAAAGTCACTAAAAATGACGAATAAGTACAAAAATATCATATTTTTAAATTATTTATTTTTTCTAAATTTTTTTTAAATTTGGATCATTATTTATAATTTTTCTAAAATCTCTTGTCGAAATGAACCAATAATTCACAAAAACATTGATAAAAGACAAAAAATTACAAAAAATAGTCACATAAAGAGGAAAAAATAATCAAATAATAAAGTCAACATTTTTATTTTTAATCTTTATGTTATCTTATTATTCTTTTGTCCTTATTTGAGATTTTTTACAATTTTTTATTTTGCTTTAATTTTTTTGATGGCTATTGGTTTGTTTTGACAAGAGTTTTTGGAAAAATATAAAATTACGTCAAAAAACTAAAAAAAAGAATCATAAAAGGCCAAAAAATAAATCAAAACGACGTTTGTTTGGACTTATTTTTTATTTTTAGTAATTATTTTTAATTTTGAACATATTTGTACACTTTTTAGATTTTTGTTATTCAGATGAAGCAATATCCGCAAAAAAATTAATATAAAAATAACAAATGCAAAAAAAAAAAAAAATGAATAGAAACAAAAGAACCTACTATTGTGTATAATAAGGATATTTTTGTCCAATTTGATACAATGAACTTTAAGTGTTAAGACTTATTTTTATGAATTGATAATATTAAAAATTGTCCACTAAAATTTTTTAGCCTAAAGACCCTAATTTATAAGGACGTATAACCATATATCAACTAAGAAACAAAATAATAAAAGATTTAGACTTGTTAATCTAGCCTAGATAAAAATATTAGGAAAATTACAGAAAATAATTTTTTTTGATTTGTCTAGGAAATCAAATACTAGAAAGAAATATAAGATTGTCAAAATAGACAACTAAAATAAAAATTCTTAATAAAAATTATAAGAAAAATAAATCTTTTCTAAATTGACAAATTTGTTGATTCGGAAGTCTAAATGAAAGAATTAGGCCGAAAACCACTCGGGCTAATGGATCTATAGATCGATGAGTCTTGATCAGAATGATATTTTACTTCAACCATATAACCCATGAATTAATCTGACATCGGTCTCTTTGGCTTGTAATCAATCCAAATATTCTAGGAATATGGTTACAACCCGCTCAGTATCATGAGGTCCAAGGAAAATTAGTTCGTAAGATTGTGAGAGCACATGGTGATATATGAAATGTATGGCCAGTACTTTCTCGAGTGGAGATGACACATGGCTGTCAATGAGAATTTGTTGCATGAGTGGGTTAGTATGATGGGCCAAAAAAGAGGAATTTCTTGCCAACATCTAGTGGTTTGATGGGGGCTTACAAATATAATGAAAGACTATAAAGGGTCCAACACTAACCAACAATAACACATATATTAACTTTCAAGCTATTTAGCTTTTATTATTTTTTTTCCTTTCAATTATTCAAGGTTAAATTTGTTTTGTTTGAATATCACACCAACTTATTTAAGTAGAAAAAACTTCTGTAATTTGATTTGTTCATTTTTTCAATCATCCAATATAATCTTAGCCTACTTAATTTTGTATTTAGTTTTGTTTATTTTCACTCAAATTTAGAAGTCTTCTTAATTGAGACGAGATCCAAACCAATTTATCTTTAGCTTTACTTAGGTTGTGCACAATGTCTGAGGAAGTCGAATTTGTGGTGCAATTCATCATCACTTGGAGGAATTCTAGCTCTTGGCACGCCCTCGCACTCACGTTTTTATACGTGTCAACTGTCGCAAGTGTATACTCTTCTTATCACACATATGTGACTTTCAAGGAGCAACAAATTCATAACCAGGTATGCACGTACTTTACAAAGAAACACAGTTAGAAAGAAAAGAATGGGTTGGGAGCCTTTCACAACATTTGTAAATCTAGACTTTAGGGACTACGTAAAGGAAATTGATAGTTTAAGAATATTTTAAAAATTTTGGGCATAGTTTAGGAACGAAATAAATAATTTACTCCAGGCACATATATACTCATCAATATTGTTAGAGATAAAAATTAACTAACTTAATTAAGATTTTACTGAACAAATAAGTGAGAAATCAATACGGTGCTCTTGTGCTTATGTTTGCCGACCTAAGAAAAAAGGTTAAATAATCGTGAGCAGATTGTAACAGAGTGTAGATAAGCTTCAAATCCGAATAGTTTGGAAGCAAACCAAAACATACAAGGATGAGCAGCAAAATTATAAATCTCGTATTGGTGAGGGTACCGATTTTGTTACGGTACGATACGTATGGGTATCGGTGTGTACTAGCGTACCGTTTTAGATTCATCGTTAAAAAAAAATAATTACTATTTCAATTGATATTTTCTAAAAAGGGTTAAATAACAATTATCTTCCCCTCACCACAAGATGTAAATAAATCTTCAAACAGGGCTAAAAAAGTAAAATGTAATTTTAGAACTTTTATATGTTAATATTTTGTACTCATCAAATGTTGATATTAGAGTATCTTATGGATGCCCGCACTAGAAACTTAATGGAAATTGTGGAATTGATATGTGGTGGATTGTATTCTCCGTGAGAATACTTATAGTTTTTATTAGCCGTGATGTGACTTAAGCTGAGTCATGACTTGAACTTGAGGTGTAATACAACAATGACGTCGTCTAACTGTGTTATGTCTTTAACCAAGCTATGTATAGTAGTGTTATATTTGGACATAGCGTGCCATTGTCATTAAAGTCTAATTGTCATCAAGTGTAGGAAGTAGTTTTGTGTTGGCACGTTGTCGGGACATATAAATGTTCGAGAACATAGTATTTGGGAATGTGCCGTATGAGAACATAATGATTGAAAGCATGATAGTTGGGGAGAACGGTTAGCATAGTGGTCGGGATCCTCATCAGATGGGAAAATCATAACGAGATTTATAAATGGAATTATATGATGTGGATAGTTTTGAAAATATTGATTAAGTCCATACCTAATCAATATTGAGTACTTGGCCCACGAAGATTCATTCCCAAAAAAAAATCCGGTTGAGCCGTGGCTCACCTAATGTGAGTTTAGATTAAATTTGAAATGAAATTAAAATATTTTTATGATATCCTTTTTTGGGAGACTTTATTAGGTATTTCATGTTTTGTAAGAGGAAGAACTTGTACTAAATCTGATTTATAAAAAAAAATATTGACTTTTGATTATTTTATTTTTTTATTAATATTTTCAAAAATCGGGGCGTTACATATTGATTGATTGAATATTAACTTAATTATCAGAGTATCTTCACGTGAGTAGACGTAACGCTCCATGTAACCCACTGATCCAACAACTTGTTGGAGTCCAATCACGTGGTCTAAAATACTTAAACCCAAGTTATTAGTAGTAATTTACATGATTCTTTATATATTCAGGATCACTCATGTAGACTTTCGATGTGGGATAGGATATCATAATCTTTCCACCTTTAAGACCTTGCGCCTTCGCAAGGGTTGAACACTAGAGTTACCACGGCCTAACCCCCGAGTCTGTTCTCTAGTGATCAAATAAATTTCGATCCTACACTCGATTATGTACATGGGTCGCTCTGATACTATTTGTAACTTCCCCTGTAAACCACTAACCCAATAACTTGTTGGAGCCCAATCACGTGGTCCAAAATACTTAAGTCCAAATTGTTAGTAGTAGTTTACATAATTCTTTATATACTTAGGATCACTCATGTAGACTTTCGATGTGAGACGAGACATCACAATCTCCCCACCTTTAAGACCTTGCGCTCTCGCAAGGGTTGAACACTAGAGTCACCACGGCCTAACCCCCGGGTCTGTTCTTTAGTGACCAAATAAAGTCTCGACCCCACACTCGATTGTGTAAATGGATTGCTCTGATACCATTTGTAATGCCTCATGTAAACTACTAACCCAACAATTTGTTGGAGTCCAATCACGTGGTCCAAAATGCTCAAGACTAAGTTGTTAGTAATAGTTTACATAGTTCTTTATATACTCAGGATCACCCATGTAGATTTTCGATGTGGGACGAAACATCACAATCTCTCCACATTTAAGACCTTGCGCTCTCGTAAGGGTTGAACACTAGAGTCACCACAGCCTAACCCTCGGGCCTGTTATCTAGTGACCAAACAAAATTTTGACCCCACACTCGATTGTGTACACGGGTCGCTTTGATACCATTTGTAACGCCTCATGTAAACTATTGACTCAATAACTTGTTAGAGTCCAATCACATGACCCAAAATGCTTAAAGCCAAGTTGTTAGTAGTAGTTTACATGGTTCTTTATATACTCAGAATCACCCATGTAGACTTTCGATATGAGACGAGACATTGCAAAATCACTAAAAATATACGACATCATCAATATTGACCAAATCTAAGTAACATATAACGTTAGTGGGCCCTAGCATACAAGTTGATCTCAATAAGTAATAATCTATTAATTGATCAACTAAATTAAATTGAATAATGAATCGTCAAAGAAATAGAGTCCTAGTAGAACTCTGCCCTCCGATGTTATATAAAGGGACCCCCTTCATTATTTAGGTAAGCTAACTCTTTCTCTAGAAATCTATACATTTTTGCACTATCTATTTTCTCCACAATATTGCCTGACTTAGGCATTGGAGGGGTGTTGGCTGACACCACATCGGTGTCCTTAGTATTTTTTGCAGGTATTCGATTTCAGCTCAGACCATCTAGAGGATTAGATGAATGGTTGAAAGCTCGGCCTCGGAAGGGCTAAAAATCGCTTCATTTTGTGATGTCCCGTCTTACATCGAAAGTCTACATGGGTGATCCTGAGTATATAAAGAACCATGTAAACTACTACTAACAACTTGGATTTAAGTATTTTAGGCCACGTGATTGGACTCCAATAAGTTGTTGGGTCAATGGTTTACATGGGGCGTTACAAATGGTATTAGAGCGACCCGTGTACATGATCGAGTATGAGGTCGGGACTTTGTTTGGTTACTAGAGAACAGATTCGGGGTTAGGCAGTGGTGACTCTAGTGTTCAACCCTTACGAGGATGTAAGGTCTTAAAAGGTGGGAAGATTGTGATGTCTAGTCCCACATCGAAAGTCTACATGGGTGATCCTGAGTATATAAAGAACCATGTAAACTACTACTAACAACTTGGGTTTAAACATTTTGGATCACGTGATCGGGTTCTAACAAGTTATTGGGTCAGTGATTTATATGGGACGTTATAGTAGAAACAGATGATTCTTTAATGATATATATATTCTTTTGCATATTAGATTTTAGACGAATGTAAAAGATTTTGTAGTCGACATGAGTTCGATGAGCTAAAGTAAAAAGGAGTTTTACCTGCTCACAAATACTAAATTTGATAATAATGTCTACTTTGTCAAATATTTTATACTCAAGTGAATAGATTTGTACTGAAGAATAAAACAAATTTAACTGTCTAAATTTGATATTGTACTAGAATAGTACTAATTGGTGCAAAATATTGTTGTTTTTAACTTCTTAACTTAGTTATAAAATAATTTAGGCAAAACTATTTTGACACTAACAATTGCACTTGGTCTAATATTCTCGGTGGTACCCGCGAGTCATATTTACTCTTCCTAGACAATGGTTATTTTTATTCCTGTGAATTTGTAAACAAGAGAATCTGGAGTCAGGATTTTGGGGAGTACAGCAGAATAGGAACGACATAATTTTGGGCCTGATGCCTTTTTGGACACCGTTCGGCTCCAGCATCTTTCTGTCTGCAACTTTTCCTTCTTATTTGGGTAAATTGCACTTACCTCCCTTGAAGTTTCTTACAGTTGTAGAAACCTTCCCTGAGGGTTTGGAATTTATAGTTATTTCTCTACTTTTGAAACTATTATACACTTTGCCCACTGTCGTTAGATTCATTTAGTTATTGGTTAGTTTTTGATGAGGTCATTATAATATTTTTCTAAAATGTCTAAAATACTCTTGGTAATGGCTATATACATAGCATAAAATTTTTCTAAAGTTCACAACACTTATTTCTCTTTTTACCTCACTAAAAGTATGTAATTTCTTTTGTTTTAGTTATTTATTTTTACAAATGCATTAGTTGATTATTTATTTATATATCGGTGTACCAGTTTTGATTTATTACTAAAAAGTAATGTACATTTCACGATAAAGATTAAAGATTAAAAATAAAAAAAACAACAGTATTGGTTGGTATCTAATAAAGTGGTTTATTTTTTGAATCAGTCGATTCTCTACGCATGTCATTGGTTTAGTTGGGGATTTTGGTTTTTTGAATCGATCAAAATAGTTTATTTTTGAGTTACATGAATTAAAAAATAGACTTTTTTTTATCATATAAAGTACATGTATGGCTACTAGTTCAAAACTCTTGTGTCTGGCTCAAAATACTGATTAAGAACAAAACACCAATAAAATAGAATTCAAATCAAAATAAAACATTTAAAAAAGTGGAAGAGTTTTTAATTTTCGGTTTGTCTAAAAAAATATATGGTAAATCGAGTCGAAAAATTGAAAAAATTGAAAAAGCAAAATCGAAACCGTAACCGTTCCTATTTTAGTCTGACCAAGTTCTGATTTTTTCGATCAATTTTTATGGTCCGGCTTGTACCGGATGTTTATTGGGTACCGATCGATATAGTTATTTTTAAAATTATTAATTATTAATTATTTTTATAGTTACACTTAAATTGAGACCATAAACATAATTGTACTTAAATGTTGCCCTAGAGTAGACAAAAAACATTGCGAAAACTATGGAAAAAAGTTAAGGATTGGGTTTTATGTTTAATCTTTATAATGAACCATTGCAATCCTTTAATCTTTAAAAACAACAAGATTGTTTGTCTTTAATTCCTCGTGACTACATAGGGGGATTGCAAAAAATAAACAGGAGGATTTTTAATATTTAGAAAACAGAGGAATGACTTTAATCTTCTTCATAAATTGAGATGAAAAAAAATCAGTGGTTTGAGAATTGTTAAAAAAAATCAATGGCATGTGTGTAATTGTGTATATTATTTTTAATCTTTAATCTTTATGGTGAAATTACGTTATTTTTTAGTGATAAATCAAAACCGGTATACCAATAAATAAATAAATAATTAATTAATGCATTCTTAAAAAAAAAACTAAAAAACAAATTATATACCTTTAGTGAGATAAGGAGAGAAATAAATATTGTGAGCCTCAGAAAGATTTTGTTCTATGTATATAGTCATTACCAAGGGTATTTTGAAAAATATTATGGTGAGCTCATAAAAAAATTAACCCATAATTGACGGAATCTAATGGCATGGGGTAAAGTGTATAATATTCTCAAAAGTAGAGTAGCTAACTGCAAATTTTGAAACCTCAGGGGAGGGTTCTGTAATTGTAGAAACCTCAGTGGAAGTAAGTGCAATTTATCCGGTTGAATACAGAAACAACTCTCCTCCGCGAAACTTCCATTGCCACAACGAAAGAGCTCAAATCGATACAGAGCTTTCCAGGCTTCCACATTTTCCTTTTGTTTTCTCTAAAAATTGCAGTCGACTTGGGGTTATGCAAAGACTAACTACTAGATATCCAATTTCATTGAAAAAAAAAGCCTAGTTTTTTTTTTGACAATATCTGTCTCCAGAAATCAAAATTGAGCTTGAACTTGGTAGGAGTAAAGATGCTCGAAGTATGTGTTGGACTTGATCTTAGGTTTATTTGGAAGAGACAAAGAGAGAGGGGGTGGTGTTCTATTTGAGGAGTAAATCTAGAAATAATTCATGTAAAGATTCGAAAACAAATATATTCAGAACTATTAAAGCACGTAAAATCTTTTAATATAATACGAACTCTACGCATATCAAACGGTTATAAATACATTTATTTTTGAATCAGTACACGGAAAGGTGTTTATACTTTTTATTATTTGAGGCCAGAGGGGAGAAGAGATATGTTGGAGCGTGAGAGGGAGCCACGAAAAGAGAAAGAGAGAGAGAGAGAGAGAGAGAGAGAGAAAAAGAGAAGTTCTGTCCCAAACACAGTCCAACTCGTTCATGGACAGTTGGCTTCCAATTTCGGGCCTAAGTGGCGCTGTTTTGAGTGTGGCAGAACCTGTTGTATTTTAACCACAGAAAATCCTCCAAGTTCATGATTTTAGAATTTATACTTTATGTTATTGAAGTTTAATTTTTTCTTTATTTAAAAAAATTTATATTTGTTATGTTTTTATTTATGTTTTGATGTTTGTTGATTCGTCTCAACGAAAAAAATTTAAAAAGTATAAAATTATGTTTAAAAATTAAAAAAATTCACTAAAGACTAAAAATAATTCAAAACGATCATATTTTAATTTATTTATCATCTTTTCTGATTTTTTAAATGTTTGACATAATTGTGTATTTTTAAATTTTTTTTCGTCTAAACAAACTAATAAACAACTAAAAATTAGTGGAAAACAAAAAATAAGGATAAAAAATAATAAAATAATAATTGAATAAATATCACACTTCAAATGGACAATACACATACGTGTGAGTGTCAAATATTTAAAATATGCAAGAAGGAAGATTGACACCGAGAGCGGAGAGGAGAATTGATAATTGATAATCGAGACTATACAAGGTTTTAAGGGACTAAACGAGGATATCATACACTATTTTTTTAAGTACAAAGGATCTCGCCCCATTACAGATTTAGAAAGGCTATAGTTCAATTTTTTATAATGTGTGTATACGGTAGGTAAAACAATATAATTTTGTGTGTTTATTTTTGAAATTATATTATTAATAGTGGTACGTACATATTATTTTTACACATCATTCGAAACTACGTCGTTTTGTGTTGAAAAAAATCCAAATATATTTTGAGCGATATGGGTCAAAAACAAATATGATTTTTTTTGAGTGATGTACAAAAATAATGTGTAAAAGTGATGTGCATGTATCATTTTTGTTATATTATTTTATCTTATTACATGAATTGTTATGAAAATATATAAGAATCAAAACGATATAATTTTAGGACAAAACAAACAATAATCTGTCATTTTATCCGCACTATAATAAATTGTACTGTAGCTCCCCAATCTCCCGTTACCCCCCTTAATGGGTGCAGAGATCGATGACACGTGATAGCATATGTACAATCCCTTCCCAAGGGAAAGAGCAGCCTACACTCCTGTTTTTTCTCTTTCAGATATATATAGTATAGTATGTTGTTCCAGTAATTCTTTACTGATGTTGGTAGGATTTTCTAATTGTTAATAGCTTTTTTTATATATATATATGTGTGTGTGTGTGTGTGTGTTTTCAGTAGTAGGTTCTTGGCCGTTGAATTCGGGATTTTGGTCAACACTCTATTTCCAAGATGGTTTGACGTGATGGTGACGATTACTGTATTTTGAGTCTTTTGTGTCTCTGTTACAATTATTGATCCACCTACTCCTCTGTTCACAAAGGTGTGACCAATTTCTAAAACTATGCTGTACAGTGTATAGCATCGCATATTTTGTGTTAAAATGAAATAATTTTGACTTACAAAAAATTACCCAACAACTCAAGCAACATTCAAATGATTTTTTGCATATTAAAACGATATTATTTTAATACACAATATATTTTATTATGTACACTACACAATAAAATTTCTCATTCCAACTCATATATGTTGGAAAAAAATATCTAGACCCAAATGGTAACAAATACCAAAATTTGACAAACTTGAACCCATGTGCGGCTTCAAGAATCTAGGTGGTGTTGTTGATGATGGTTTGTTGAATCAACCACTCTTCTTTTTTTCCACTCCTTTTTTTTGAAAGGGGGGAAAACTCTTTGTATAGCTAAAGAAATTGACCCTAGCCTTTTAAATATACTCTTTTCGTTTCGTTTCGGTTTGTTTGTCTAATTTTTATATATTCTAAAATATTTGTTTATTTTTAAAGTTAATTTGTGAAAGTTATTTTAATGCCCCTTTTTTATTTAAAAATTACAATTTAAAAAACGTACACTCTCATTTAATGTTTAAAAATTTAAGAGTATTTTTAAAAAGTTAAAACTTTGAAGAGTAATAATTATGTTCCCTTAATAAGTTAAAATTTTTAAAATAGACAAACAAATTGGGACGGGGGAGTAATATTGTTACAATATTTTTATATTAAATAATGTTTCTCATATTGGTATATGTTTTGTATGGTTGACATATAGCGTAGGGGTAAATCGAGAGTTAAAAGTAAGTTGTCATGTTTACATGGCCTAAGTTCTGATAAATTTGAGAATTAACTCAAAACCTATACAAATCTTACCTACGGCTATTTCTTATAATGCTTAAATTAAACATAAATTTCTTTGCTATTATCCAAGTTATTTATTTATTTATTTTTTTCTTCACTGAGCATAGAAAGGTTTTTAGCTATGTGGAGCTTTGTGCTCACACATTAATGCAGGTTGTGCTTGAACCACACAACGATAGTTGGACTGTTATAGGCTGAGAGAGAACAGTCGAGACCTGCTGCATTGATTTTGTTGAATGTTTTTGCCATAGCTGCTACACCTACTTAAAATAAAAAAAATACCCTTGCCTCAGCCTTTCCGTGTTATGTTTGTTTTACTTAAAAATATTTAATTTTGTACATTTCTCCGACACATAATAATACTTCCTTGTTGCCACTAACTCTCAATGAAGGATAAAAATGAGACTTGATGAGAAACCCGGCCGTAAGTCACATACTGCGTGTTGGTGCTGAAACAAGTTATAGGTTTGTAATCCGTATATGGTCAGGGTCTCTTCAACAAGCCCACAAAATCTAGCTTTCCAACCTTAGGTTACATAATCTTTTGGTAACTTAATAGTAATCGGATTTATCTGTAATTTTATGATAACCATGCATTTGGGAAGATTAATTGAGTCTGTTTACCAGATTTAAATGATCATATGAAGAATATAAAGTCCTAAACAAAAGATTATATATATGTCTGTCCTAACTCCTTCATCTCCTGTTGCATGCCCTTTGCACTTTAATTACATGTGAAGGCCACACAGCTAAGAGGTTCCACAGAATAGCAAGACAGCTTTATTCCTTCACCTGTCGGAAACTAACAGATTGACAGGTTAGCTTTTAGAATGTTGCAATAACTATCACCAACTACTTTTGGTCTGTGCAAGAAACGAATCCACTATCAATCCTTTGAACATTTTTCCTCTACTTTGATCAGTGACTCTCGTTATTACAACCACTTATTACAGGCTATAGAGAAGAATTAGATATGCTTAGGGGTGCAAACGAGTCAAGTCTATTCGAGCTTCATGGTATTCAGCCTCGGCTCATTTAAATTCAGTGTGCTCGAGTACTAAATGAGTCCATATGTGTGAGCGCCAAGCCTATGCATATGAGTCAAGTTTATCTACATGAGTCGAAATACAACTAACTCGAGCTTGACTTGTTTACTAAACAAGCAAAAAATTAAGTTGGAGGTCGGCTCATTTATTAAAGGAACCGAGTTGAGCCGAGCCATGCCCTTAAGGAGGCAAGCCTCCAGCTACTCTCAAACAACTCAACTTACTTTCTTAGTGAACAAGCCTCTAGTAGTAGGATTTAGAAGAAGGCAGCGACAGTATCCCTTCTTTATGTCACTTGCTTGGATGTCAAGCAACAGAGAAAGAAGAGAAACAAGATGCTGAAGTAATTATTCATTCGAGAACATGAAGCTTGTGTCTTCCTCCCTACACTACTTAGAACTCTCTCTCTCTCTCTCTCTCTTTCTATATATATATATATATATATATATATATATCTGGTGCCATTAATAGAGGGTACAGGGTGAGGTGGAGTGGAGTGTTTATAGTAAAAGGGAAAATGGGAGAAAAGGATGACCATTACTGGGTGATAAAAGTAAAGGGCGAATTGGAGCGCATGGCAGCAGTTGATACTATCCAAACTGCAGAAAAGCGGTACTGGGACAAGCGATCCATATACAGAGTCCCGGCATGCGTCACCGATCTAAACAAGAAGGCCTACAAGCCACAGTCCGTCTCCTTCGGGCCTTACCATTATGGCCAGGAACACCTGATGCTGATGGAGGAGCACAAGCACCGCTCTCTCCTCCATTTTCTCAAGAGATCCAACAAGCCTTTCGAATCCTACGTCTCCTCTCTGGCCGAGGTTGCCCAAAGTTTCAAAGACTCGTACGACTCTCTCGATCCTGCTTGGCAACGAGACACCGATCGGTTCTTGCAGCTGATGATTCTTGATGGCTGCTTCATGCTTGAAGTCCTGCGCACATCGACCCAAACACTCAACGACTATGCTGACAATGATCCCATCTTTAGCAATCACGGAAAGCTCCACATCGTGCCTTATATCAAACGTGACATGCTTATGCTTGAAAATCAACTCCCCATGCTTCTACTCACCACGCTTCTTGCTGTTGAAAATGAGACAACTAAGGTCCACCATCACCTTCTAAATTTCCACTTCTTGCAACGAAATAATTTTGTGTTACGACAAAAACTCTAGTGTTACCACGATTAGCTAATATCCTAGCAAATTATGTATTTAGACAAAGTTTTGAAATATGGTACTCGAACATTTCAAAATTGTGAATTTAATAATCTCAATATTTTTTACATAGGAATATCTAGTATTGATTGTGCAGTATTAAGTACGATATACATCTTCTTGCCTCTTTGCTGAGTTTAAGAGGAAAAACGAAGTAAAGATGTGTACTTGTTTGAACTACATGCGCAGGAAGACGAGGAATTTGCTAACAAGCTAATTCTCAAGTTCTGCTTCCCCAACACCCGGTTCGGATCAGCTGAGTCCCGCATGGGTAAATGTTTGCACTTACTTGACGTGTATAGGAAGACCCTTCTTTGGCAAGATCCCACCAAGGGAAAAAAAGGCCATCCGAAACCAAGGAGCAGCAAAGCTCGTCAAGCCAGTGGAAGCGACCAGATCATCCGGTCTGCAACGGAGCTGAACGAAGCAGGAATCCGATTCAAGACAAGCAAGAGTGTAAGCCTGAAAGATATTTCCTTCAAACACGGGGTGCTGAGGCTGCCACTCATCGTGGTGGACGACGCGACCGAATCCATGTTTTTGAACCTCATTGCTTTCGAGCGGTTCCACGTTGGTGCAGGGAACGCGGTGACCTCTTATATCTTCTTCATGGACAACATCATTGACAACGCCCGAGACGTTAGCCTCCTGCACTCCCGAGGCATCATCCAAAATGCCATCGGTAGTGACAAAGCCGTAGCCAAGCTCTTCAATTCCCTCTCTAAGGATGTAACACTCGACCCGCAGAGCAGCCTGGATGTGGTGCATAAGAAGGTCAATAAGTACTGCAAGAAGCGATGCAATGAGTGGCGTGCAAATCTCTTCCACACCTATTTGAGGAGCCCTTGGGCCATTCTCTCTGTCATAGCTGCCATCTTCCTTTTCGCGCTAACTATAGCTCAAACTATATACACCATCTATCCATACTACCATTCCAATGATTCTCCATCTCCATCTCCTCCAACGCAGTTACCGAGCCGAAGTCCACCTTCCCATTGAGAAATAAGTCCAGTATGCAGAGATATATGCAATGTATTGAGGCTTACAATCCATCAAAGTCCTTGGCCTTTCAACACCATAAGCATTTTGAATGGGATAGGTTTCAAGCACCTGAAAGAGGGAGAAAGAAGAGAGAAGAAAGAATATTGAACTGTTTGTGAAGTCGATTGCCGTGTGTGGTGTGTTCGTCCTTTCTCCTTGCATGTCTTAAATATGTTGTCCGAGTGTTGCTGTATTGACAATCAAATAAAGTGGTTCCTAACGTTGTTATATACCAAAATGTTAAGTAAAATTTGCGAATGTTATTGTACTATGCGGGACAGTCTTCGCGTCGTATTCTCTTACATGACTCGCACAAATTGTGCCAAGTGTATGCCGATCGAAGTTGGAAAGCATCAAGAAGGACTTGGCGTGTCGTGTCGGACACCGGAAAGATTTGTTTTTGTGCTTCAGGAGAATTTTTCTTGCTCCTCTCTCACTCAAAAGTGTGTGAGATTCACACAGTACTCGAAGATGAGAACAACACATTTATGTTAGATGAGGAGTATTTCTTACCGAGATTATGTGTCAACCACTAGTTCAAAAAGTCACAAACTGGTTGTAACAAATTAAACACTCCGTGGAGTCATTGAGAGTAAATAAAAACAAAGGCGTGATGGGAATACAAAAGAGACTCACAAAAGAAACACCATAGGTGATTTGTAATTTGAATTTAAGAAAAATTCATACTAATTTTATTTTGAATCAAAGATAAAAATACAACTCTCACTCTCACTCTCAGTCTCACTCTCACACTGATTAGTCTCTCTCTTTCTCACTCACACTAACTTCCTATAAATCGATAACTATATACACTACAGACACCCAGATTTGGATCTCATTTAGAATTTTCAAGCGACGATTGAATGATTCCCTAATGATTTAAAAGAAAACTAATATCATGGAAGGAGTCCTGAATTAATATTGGTGAATCGAATTAATAACAGAAAATTATAAAAATAAAAGTCACAATTTGTTAAGCCAGTAAAAAATAGCATACGATATTATTCTATATGGCATATGCCACTCTATGACTTGCATAGCCTTTCTACATGGTGTACGCTACTCACCGATGACTGGCGTACGCGTGAGTAGCGTACGCCAATTGGGCATGGCGACATCATTTTTGACCAGCTAATCAGACTGTGTAGTCACTATCAGTTGATAAGTTGTATAGGTCTCCATATATAATTAATGGCTTTAGGTAAGGGCAAGTGCTGGACGTTTTGATCATTGAAATTGAAAATCCTTATAAATACCCCATTGTGTGTAAAGGCCGAGGATTGAATTTTGATTTTGAATTTTTGGAGAGGTTTTGTTTGTTAGTTGGAGCTTTTAAAGAGAAATCAATTACTTCAAAGCATGAAAGTAAAAGAAGGTAGGTTGGTATTAAATGAGTAATAAGTTCTTTGCATATTCTCTACTTAACTAAGTCTCAAAACACTCTTAGTTAAAGGAAAATGTCAAAAGATCCAAGGCTCAAGACATGTATAAATTAAAACTGCAAATTTGCATTCATAATTTTGAAGAGAATCTATAGGGGTCACTAGATTCGCCTATAACGATGAAACAATTTCATTTTAAAACTATATTTTTCATCGCCAATGTATTAGGCGACGAAAATTTTCGTTGCCCATAGTTTCACGCTAAAGGTCTTTGCGACAAAAAATGAAATTTGTCACCTGATATATTCTATTGACGACGAAATAATTTGTCGCTAAATATAGATATTCAGCGAGGAATTTGTTTCGTTGATAATAACGACTTTAGCGATGAAATATTTTGTCGCTAACAATAGCCATTTCGCGAGGAATTTGTTTTCGTCATTAGTAACTAAATTTGGAGACGATTTTTTTGTCGTTAAATTGATTTTGAATTCAAAATAAATTGACAATAAAGAACATTATCTTTCACTTCCCAAATGTTGAATTTTGAACCTTCACCCCACCAACAAATTACACACACCTTTTCTAGCCACTACACTAAACACAATATTGATAAGTTGCAATATCTAATATATAATGTACGTTTAACATGTTGTTTTTTAAAAATAAATGTTAAAACATAAAATCTCTCTCTCTCTGTGTAACGCCCTGAATTTCGGACACGTTAATAAAAGA
>JABCMJ010015821.1:0-13420 GCA_014822125.1 Arbutus unedo
TACACATGAGACCTAGGTCTAGTCGTGAAGCCATCAACCCAGGCTCAATTTCTTGAACCATGTACTCTGATACAAATTTTCTTGTTTAACTCCCATGTTGTATTTTCTCCTACTTTCTTCTATATAATGTTAATTGACCAAAAACATCAAAGTCTTCCATAGATTCTGAACCTTAATCCAAAATCAGTATTTGACTAATTTTAGAAGATATAAACCCATGGCATCAATTTCTTCTTCAAAAACAGACTTTGTTTTTTCTCTCTAATGTTCTCTCCCGCCCCAACTAGACCTTGTTTTTTCTCTCAACGGCGAGACACCATATTTCACTATTCTTCAGTGCAAACTTATGCAACTAATTGTTGGGTGCAAACAGACTTTTGTTGTATGATAAGATGAAGAAAGGGATTTGAATATAGAAAAAAAATCATAGTACTATGACATTTGAGTGTTACGAACAAATAAAAAATAAATAAAATATAAGGATACACTCCAGATCATATTTGTATGGGTAAGTCAAATTTCAAATAATATATCGCATAATTTTTCCTCACTTCGTTAGAATATAAGTTGTAGCACTTCCTTTCATTAGCGCATCTTTAACTTGTTCTTAAAAAATCTCCATCATTTTAAAGGAAGAGTCTTTGTTCCGTGTATGTAAACAATGACAAGAAAAATATAAAATTGTCCTCAATATAGAATTTTATTCACTAAATTGATATAACTTTTAATTTCCACACTTATTATTTATAAGATTAGTACTATTAGACACTTATTTTCTCGTATAAAATTAGTAATGTTAGAATAATAATTGCAATATTTTCAAAGGAGATCAATTTTAAATATATCTTAGTAAAAACAAAAATAATAGTTATTTGAATTTTAGAGGAAATGGAAAATTTATTGAAATTATCGATAAAAATAAAGAAATTTTTTTACACAGTTTATATGAATAATGTTATTTTTTTACACAGTTTATATGAATAATGTTATTCCCTATGATTATATTTGAATTAGTTATTTTGATCTTAGGTATTAAATTGTTAAAAATTAGAAACGTTGTTATAAATTAAAAGAAGAGTGACGAAGAAAGAGAAAATGAAAAAAGAGCTCAGAATGCGTTGGTTTTGGATAAAAATATCTCGCACGTGTGGGGTTAAATTAGTAATTGGGATAAAAATCCATCGCGAAGTGGGGGTGGATCAGCATCAATTGACCCCGCCTGGGTCTCACCATTGAACGGCGCTTCTTAGAATTGTCTTATATAATATATAGTGTCGTACAAATAGCAGGAAGACAGTTTGGCCGAGTGGTCTAAGGCGCCAGATTTAGGCTCTGGTCCGAAAGGGCGTGGGTTCAAATCCCACAGCTGTCAATGAATTTTGAAAAGCTTTTTTTTTTTTCTTTTCTTTTCTTGAGGATTAAATATTCTCTGTAAACACAAAGACAAGTTATACCCGGAATATCTGGCTAGCTTTAAAATTCCATATCCAAAAGCAAACTTTTTCCCTACGAAGTTGCACAACTGTGAAAATATTGACCAATAAATGGTTAAATAGAAGAAATTTTGTACATTTTGCCTCTAATATAATAAAAATTTAATAAATTCAATTTACGCAAAACTTTTACTGTCATTATTTTTTACTAAAATAAAGTACAACTCTTACATGCAATTCAAGTCTAAAAGTTAGAATTTGCTCTTAAAACAACTAAAACAAAGAGACCCTAAATACCTTTCATTTGGACAAATTATAATATTAGACACTGTTAAATGTGTCATATGCTTGAAATTTATTTCCGCTAACATCATTTTAGGGTAAAATACATTGACCTCCCTCGAGGTTTACAACGATCTTCCCTAATATTTTAAAAAATACAATGACTTTTCTTTTTTTTTTAAAATTATTTAATCATTTCTCTCTTGCCATTAACTTTTGACAAAAACTATTAGTTTTAAATTATAAAAGACTAAAATACCCCCTCATTACTTTTTCTTATTTTTTTTTGTATATATTTGTTCTATTTATGCGCGTGTGTATTGAGATATATATTTTATTATTATATAGATTTATGTACTTATATTGTCATACTCTCAATTTTAAACATAATAAAATTATACATTTAACATAAATAATGACTCACCATCTCACCAAAATTCCTAATATATCCATTGATGTAAACAAAAGGGTAGCAAGTTCTAAATGAATTACAAAATAGGTCACTTCGACCAATGATCGTCACCTCCCAAAACAAAAAAGGGAGTTAGATAGTTTACATCAATTAAATTAAAATAAATAAAGTACGAGTAACAATACATCTTTTAAAAAAAATAAAAATATAAAAGATCTTGAGTAACTTTTCCAATGTAGCTTTAAAAAATATGCATGTTAATCCACACATGCCAAGCATCCCATGCTATGATCACTCCAAGGTTGTATTTGAAAAAAAAGAAGGATTGAGCTCGACAGCCCAATAGAAAAATTTACACAAGTATTATATGCATATGACATGAGATGACATGCCACGTGAACGTCAATATTTATACAAGAAAGAGAAAGTAGGTGGAAGTAGTAATAAGTCGAAAATGTGAATGAACATTAACCCCACAATATGTCATAGTTTCTCAATTTATCAATCTCCATTTTACGAATCACGCGTGTCATTAATATGTTCTCGTTATGTGTTTAAGTGTTATTCCCTGACATTACCCAAAATGAAACTAATACATATCATCCTAGCATATTCCGAAAGGGTTATTTCCCCCTTTTCTTCCTTGTAGAGCCGTGAGGGAGATAAAGGACAACCCTAATTGTCCTTTTATACTACTAATTTTCCAAACAAATGACTTGGTGGACCCTAAAGGATAATTCCTTATTCTTTTATGTAAATCCCTAGTACTTTCAGTCATAGTTTCTAGTTTCCTAATTCCTAAATCTATTGGCCTACCAACACACACACACACACGTGTACTATAGCAATTTTTATGTTTTATTTTTGGGCATTTACTTCTAAGTTAATTAAAATCCCCAATGAATTTTATCTTTTTTCTTCAAGGCCGGAGGTTGGAGTAATTAGAAACACACATAGAATATAAGTCATCATCATTTATTGAAGCAAATAAGAAATAATAAGAAATTTAAGTTAAGTTATATTTTTAAGGTCTTTACATATATAATAAGAAATAATTTTGTGTCTTTACATATTTTTAAGTTATTTAATTTAAGTTATATTTTGATCAAATTTGTATAAGTAAATAAGCATCTTATATTGTTGTGTTTGTGTTTCTTATATGTATTTTACCTAATTGAAGCAAATATCTATATTTATAGCCTATCTCATAAAAAAGATCTTCATGAATTTTAAATTAATTTAATTTTTTAGTATTTCAAAAAGTAAACATGAAAAAGAAAATAATGGGAAAATATGATTAAAAAAATACTTAGACAACACATCATACTAATTGAGTAAAAAAAAAAAAAAGACTATTTTGATCTTATATTTACACCAGACTTTCACTCATATTTGCCTTTTTAGGAAAAGATATGTTCAGAATAAATCAAATAAATTATTATTAAGTTTTGCTTCGGCTCGGAATAAATCAAATAAGAGAAAGATATTAAGAACTTCACTATTTAAAATATACAAAACAACCTAAGTTAATATTTAAAATTCTAATAAAAAATGAAAAAATATATTATGGGTAAGTTATATTAATTTTTTTTAACAGATTCATCAGAGTTTTTTTCTTGATACAATAGGTTAAGAGTTATATGTGACTTCTATTAAATAAATACACACAAAAGATGAAGAAAAAAAAATTCATTAAGTAAAAAATATTATTTTTTATAAAACTAAATAATAATTATAACAATTTGTAAGTAAAAATAAAAAAATATAATTGAACCAAAGAGTCCCTAAATACCTTCATTTGGACAAATTATAATATTAGACACTGTTAAATATGGCATATGCTTGAAATTTATTTCTGCGAGTAAAATATTTACTTGGTTTTTAAATTATGTCTAAAATTTTTAAAATGTCTTTAAATTATTAATTTCATTTACTTAGTTCCTAAACTACCGATTCAGACTTTATTTAGGGTGTGTTTGTTTGTTTGTTTGGAAATTTTTTTTTCCAAACAAGTTTCTGGAAAAAATTTTCCAAACGTTTTTACTCTTTTCCCAAACAATTTCATCTCTCTATAAAATAAGAGAGAGAAAGAAACACCTCGAAAATGCCGAAAAATTTTAACTCTAAAATTTTTTCTGAAACACTTATATCAAACAACATCTTAGAGTTTTTTTTCCCAAAAATCGTTTCAGAAACACTCAACCAAACACACCATTAGCCCAATTACTATTATCTATCTATGATAGGAACTGGTAGGAGGGGGGTTTAATTGTAATTTCAATCCGTTAAGAAGGGACTTACATGCAATTTTAATTCCTAAGGAAAAAAAAAAAGATAGGCTATGATATGCTTACTGAGATTACAACCAAAAAACTTGATTCAACCTATTTTTGAAAACATAGATTACAACCAAAACATGTTGAATTTCTTTGTCAAAACATGAGCCATAACTATACGAATCTTTTATTTTCCAATCAATTCAATGGAACATAAAATGTTATTGTCGTCTTATTATTGTAATGTTTGAAGAGTCATGTAGAATCAAGTTTTTTATTTGTAGTCTCGGTGAAGCATATCATAGTTTTTTTTTTTTGTTCTTAGGATTTGAATTGTACTTAAATCTATTCTTAACAGATTAAAATTACAGCTAAACTTTCATTCTATTAGTTTTTAACAGATCTTATACGAATATTAGTAATTAGACTAAATAAAATTCGAATTAATAATTTATGAACTAAGTAAATAAAATTGATAATTTAAGGATATTTTAAAAATTTTGAACATAGTTTAAGAACTAAGTAAATATTTGACAGATTAAATATTTTACACTTATTTCTGCTAAACATAACCTCACAAAAATGATAAGAGGCACAAGACAATTTTCCCACAGGTAAAGGGAATAGGCACTTTCTAAAACCCTCACCTACTGTGTATGTGGAGGGGGGAGAGAGAAGAAAGATGAACGACCTGTCAAATGCAGCGCTGGTGCAGGATGAGGACCGCCATTGTTGGAAGTGCAAACCAATTCCTCTGGTGGGAATCTACGTGCTATTCTGTGTTTTACTCTTAGGCCTCGGAGTCTCCGTTTTCATACTTGTAGTGGTCCACAACGCCGCCTTCTTCCTCTCTCTCCTCTCTCTCTCCGCCCTCGTCGCTGCATTTCTTCTTTGGAACACTATCAACTGGAGACGAAACGCTGCCGTTCTCCTCTATCTTCACTCCTTACCCGACTCTGACCTTCGTCTCGCTCGTGACGGCCAGCTTGTCAAGATCACTGGGGTATTCAACTATTCATTCCTCTGTGTGTGTGTGTGTGTGCGTGTGCGCGCGCGTGTGCTCAATTTCAGGTCCAGGGTTTGATGTGTTAGGATTTTTTTTTTCTTTTTTAGTTGAGTTCACGTTTGATTCGTCCAACTCACCCTTTGCATTGAAGATTTTGGCAAGAAAAGAAAAGAAACGACAGGAGATTTTCTCCACATTACTCGTTTGATAGATTAGCAATTATAGTAAGAAAGAGTGAGAAATTTAAAAAAAGTAAGAATGTTTGATTGGTTCCTTCCCCTTTGTCATCACACCCTTGGGGGCTATGTAATCGGCGGCATTTCTATTCCAATGGGATCAATAGTGATAGATTAAAAATTGTTGTATATCCAGTATTTTACTGGATTGGTTGTCGATCATAATGTTTTCTCTCCATCGATTGTAACCCAATTCCATGTTTAATTTGGTCAGTGGAACGGGCCTAAAGAATTTCATTTGCTGACCACCATGAAAGGATTTTTATATTATCGACCTCATTTTTATGAAGATGGGTCCTTTTATTTGTCTACATCCTTTGTTTCGAGAAGAAAATAATGGTATTGTTTTAGACATTTTAACTTGGACTGTCAATGGTACCTTCCATTGTTCTGGGTATTGTTATGAAATCTAATGTTTAAAAGCATCTTCCCAACAGTCCCTATGAAAGCTAGTGTGCCCACTTAATTCCAGCATTAAAATAATTGACAATAATTCATTCTGCAAAACTTATCTATTAGTTAAACTTTGACTTGCATTCAAATGTGCTTAATGTAAACAGAAAAGGGGGAAAAATAGCTTCATATACGTCTGGAAGCTGATTAGTAAGTTACTTCTCTTTCTATTGAAGATGTAAACTATAGCCTATTTTTATCCTTGTATGTTATCCTTTCTGTAGCCTAAGAATACCAGAGATAATATTTTGCCTTTGTAGTTATCTATAACCTAATTGCAACTCTTTTTTGATGCTTTCAGGTTGTCACATGTGGCAGTGTCTCCCTGGAATCTTCATATGAAAAGGCTTCTGGATGTATCTATACTTCTACTGTCTTGTATGAATATGGAGGATTGGGATTGAAGCGTATATATGCAAACAGGGCATGCTTCCGCTGGAGATTAGCATACTTTGAGGTATGTGGATTCTTCTGCTGAAACATGTATATACTTGATAACAGACCACAGGTTGTCTCTGTGTCCTTTTAGCTTCGTGTTGGATTTTCAAACATCTTTGTCCTTTTATTCTGTGCCTTCACTTGCAACTCACTGACCGTGCCATCATGATGTAAGAAAAATTGTGGGAAACACTTCTTCATGGCTGGAAGCCAAAATTGAGAAATCGGGAGCAAATAAGTAGGTTTATAGACTGATAACTGTTGTTTATATTTGCTGCGCGGTTGATGAAAGTATGGGTTTCTTAGGGGTGGTATTGGGCAATAAATGCATAGGGTGAAGAGGATAAGAGTTTTTGGGCTGGACAAGGGGCTGTGAACAGTATCCTACCAAAGGAAATTTGGGGCTGATTTGTTGTTTTGTGAGGTAGGGTTGTCTAGTGGAAGACGGAGGACAAAGTTCAGTTGTGCCTACTTTTTGTTCAGCAGGTCGAGCAATTACAACTGGCTCATAATGCTAATCCAATCTTGGACCAATGACTCTTGCCATATGAAAATGATACTTTTAACTGATGTGTCAGGTGGTAATTCATAAAGAGAAGAAGCAAAACAAAGAAGTTCAGTCATCACACCTAGATTCCATAGCTATTACACTTCTGTTAGAATTGTAGAAAAGAGGCTAGAGCTTGACTATGGCACAACTAATCCAGAAGCAAAATATGTGTAACAGGGGACACAAGACGAGCTTGAGCAATGGCTTAGAAACACCCATGAAAAGCCACTCTGGCACATGATTGACTATAGAGCAGACTGAACACAACTTCGAGCAGTTTACTTGTCTTGCACTCCTCAATTAAACCTCACACACAACAGTGTATACGACGAAGACTGAAATCCCTTTTTGTTTACCAAGAAAAAGTTGGTTTGCTTGTGCTGAAGTGATGCCATAGGGGGGAAGAGAGGGAGATAATTCCACTCAAAGACACCATAGGAGAAGGATCTAGAAGGATTCTGAGGTGGCAAAAGAATGTTGATAGAGATAGAGGTGCTCTCCCTCAACATTCTTTTGCTCTAAAGTGTGGCAGAGGCTTAAGTGTCATAACCCATATCATAATATCGAGTTCTTTCATGTATTTCAACATCAGTTGGTTACTCCTTCATACTAGATAGGAAATAAGATATCAAATGAAGCTGGTCAGATTTGGAAGCTCAAAATATATAGCCGTCATTTGATGCAAGATAGAAATAAAATAAGGATTTGTCGGACAGATTTTGGAAGTTGATTACTAAGTGGTAGGTACGAAACTATGATAACTAAGATGAGTTCATCCATCGCAGCTTTAGACTATTGTGCATAAAATGAGACATACGTGCATATGAAGTTGTGCTGTCAAGCTTTGCCACAGATACCCAACTGTTATCCGACCTTGGCTATTCTCTAGGCTTCTATGTTGCTCTACTACACCCAGGCCTGAAGCCCCTTTGTCTCACCGGGTTTTAGCCCGACCTGCGCCATCATTATTTGGACAGGCCCTGTTAAGCCCAAATAATGAAAAGCCTGTTCATCTGCTCGGGCCATCAGCCTGCAATCTAGCCCACCTTCCAGTCCTCAAAGTTGGATAAATCCCGAAACGTTGGTATGTACATGTCTTGTAGCGATGCAATCCTCGCATTACTCTTTCTGTGTAACAAAAAAGCTGCAAGGTAACTAACTCTTTCCAAGTTTCGATAATAAAGCGTTATGACTTCTCTCACTTAATCTTCTAATTTATGAACCTTCTTTAGTTTACCTTAGAATTAGAATTTGACACTTAACAAACGAAACAAATTTATAATTTAAAAAAAAAAAAAAGCAAAACCGAGAGTAAAAGAAAAAAATTGGTCTGAAAGTGATTTTTGATGGCCTATTTTAAATGGAAAGGTATACTTACTTTATGTGTTGTACCTCAGAAAACAAGAAACCAAAAAGCAATCTTAAAATTAACAGCCCGCAAGTTTTTTTTGCCTAGCCCTTGGGGACTCGTCAAAAAAGCCTGCCGACGGGCTTGGGAGTGACTTTGTGAGCTTGCCAGACCCGCCCAATGACGCTCCCTACTCCACTTTACACAACAAAGGTGACAAGGAAAACCTCTTTATCAAAATAATACTCTGTAAGAAATTAAAAAAAATAGTGTGTTGTAAAAACTATTCATAAAAATAGTGCAAAATGCATTCCTGAAATGGGTTTTGTCCATTTAATTGCTTGCATAGCCTAGTTGTCCACATAGGCAAATAACTCATTCTTTAAATGAAATGAGTTATTCTGTGAAACTCATTTATGGGTTATTCTGTAAAAACTCATTCCTCAAATGTTGTTTTTGTTTAAAATTTTGTCATGTAATGCATTTTGAACAAATAGTATAAAATGTCCAAAAAAACATGAGGCTAAAAATAGGATGAATTTATGAACTACCTTTTGTTAATCCTTTTTGTTATCTTTACGGTGTGTTTTTGGCCTACAGGCTCCCAACTTTAGTCTTTTGACTATTTTCTGTCTTTGGCCTATATGGCTGGTTTTTGCTTAAAAAATATGAGTTTAAACTCTAATCGTGGAGCAACAAGGTGAACATATCATATCTCTCAGTGTTATCATCCATTCTGCGGCTGCGAGAAAGTCAGGAGACCACATCTCTGTTCCCCCCACAGCTCCTTCCTAGCATTAGATGTCCTAGTTGTCCACAATCCGCGGTTGACCAAGCGAGCGCTTCCCATTCACTCCTAAGAGTGCTTTCTCAGGATCGCTAGGATGGCCTTTTCCCTTTTTTGGGTCATATCCCTTCATGCCCTGGTTATTCAATATGGCTGACCATGATGTGTAGGTTTTTAAATGCTTGATGTTCCACCACAAACTCTACACACATTTCCAAGACCCCAGATACTGGCACCTATATGTTGCATCACTCTGTGCTTTGCCTGGTTGTTTTGGTTGATATGAAATTTCAATTATGCAATCATTTTTCGAGATTGGAGTGTTCGGAAAATGGTTGGGGATGATAGAGGTGACGGTTGTGGCTGCCTTAGTTAGGTGAGTGAGTATACTGAGAAATTGTTATTTCATCAAGGGGAAAAATGTAATAAAAATATTATTTGTTTTAGGGAAATTTTGCAGAGGGGAAAAGGTGTGCATTTAGTTATGGAAAGGAGACAAAATAATTGCCTGGGTGACTATATGAACCTAAAAAAATCTACCTAGCCCCAATTTTAATGTACACCCATTCAAAAGCTTTTACAAATCTTACAACGTTCTTTATCTTCAACCTAACCCTAAACCTAATTTTGATATGGGCTCATGTTTCATGCCTACACTCCATTGTTAATCGCTGATGGGTTCATTGTCTTGTGGTGTCTCTTGTATTTTTTATAATAAGTCTTTATGTTCTCGAATGGAATAAAATATATGAAACACATAAGTCGTACAAAAGAAGGAAACTAGTGGATAGCTCTTTTGAACTTCTCTTCCATTTTAAATAAATAACTATTAGTTATTGCTTTCAAATAGCGCGTAAGTGAAAATAATGTCAAGAAATGGTATTAAGATTTATTGCTTTAGCGTATATTTATTTTACATTTTGTAACTCTATAGATTCATACTTGATTTGCGAATGGCCCAGCTAATAACAATAGTATAATTATTAAAGTGATTTTTAGAAAAAGATTTGTTGCCTTCAAATGACATTATTTGTCCAAGTTTTGTACGGTTCGTCAGTGCCTTCAAATGACGCAATTTGGTGCATTTTTTGACACCCATGGTCATGAACATCAGAACATGGCTCGTGGTGTGGGCTCAGAGGATGAGAGCGGTGGATGTAACTGTTAGGTTGAAGGCACTTTTACCTAAAGAAGAGAATTTTAAATGAGTGTAAAGAGGAACTTGGGGGCTAAAAAGATTTTTTTTTTTTTTCAAATAGAATCAGCTATTTTGTTAATGATTTGAAAGAGGTTATACTCCATCAAACCTAACACGAAATTAGCTTGTTTGACTTGATTACTGTTTGACACAAACATGAATATGACAAGACTTGATAATATAATAACTAAATGGGATGAATTTGGGTTGCGATTGCGTAACTCGAAACGGACAAGGATAATCATTTAATTGTTTGTATCAATTTTTAACCCGAACTGTACACGGATGATCCAAAAGTGACACAAACATAATATCAGAAAGTTTGTAAATCGTACATAAGCTGGTTAAGGTATAAGTATTAAGTATATACTAAGGGGTCTTGCGTTTATATAAATACTATCATGTTAATAGTTTCATAAAATATTTCATCTATAGGATCAGACGAATGCTAATAAATCACTTAAGAATTAGTAATTGGTCAACTCTTTATCAATTTGGTGACTGTTGGAATGAAGTCGTTTACGCGTGCGTGTGTTTTTTTTTTGTTTGGGGGGGGGGGGGGTTTGGCTGGGTTGGTTCATTTCAGGATAAGACCGTGAAAAATCAACTAAATTTGAGAGAGGGTATAATTGTTTCCCTTGTTTTCTCAAGCTTCATATTTGTCTTAGCTTTAGCCTCATATGTTTTGTACCATTTATAATCTTCGTGTAAAATGCGCTAAATGGTACAAAATTTTAAACAAAAATGCATTTGAGGAATGAGTTTTTATAGAATAACTCATTTCTTTTACAATTGAATGAGTTATTTGCCTACGTGTCCGACTAGGCCGCCATGCAAGCAAATAAATCCTTTGTGCTGATTGGAGTTATTTTTCATTATTATCAGTGTTATAGAGGTGATTTTGTGACCTTTGTTTTTATTTCATGACAAGACGTGAAAAAATAACTCAATTTTAGAGTGTGTATAATTGTTTTCGCTTCTTTTTTCCTTCTTTTCTCAAGCTTCCATAATGGTAGTTTATGCATTTGTCTTAGTTTTAGCCTCATACGTTTTGTACTATTTATAATCTTCGTTTAAAATGCGCTAAATGGTACAAAATTTTAAACAAAAATGCATTGGAGGAATAAGTTTTTACAGAATAACTTCTTTTTGCAAAATAACTCATTTAATGAATGAGTTATTTGCCTACATGGACAACTAGGCCACGCAAGCGAATAAGTGGACAAAAGCATTTTTTAGGAATGCGTTTTGCAGTATTTTTATAAATGCTTTTGAAAGCGTATTCTTTTTTTAATTTCTTACAGAAAAGTATCATTTTGAAAAAAAAAAATTGCAAGTGGATATGATTGGCAAGGGAACCTCTAGTTACAAAGGATTCAGAATGGATGAAACTGACTTTGTGTTTGATTGTTGGCAACATGGGGTGAACTATAACTAGTTTTTATTTCTCCTGCAATCAGAACTATACCAACAGTCAAAGAAGTACCTTTTAATGGACAGTTTTGGTAAATAAAAAATGTGCACAGTTTCAAAATAACGTTCACACCAAAATGAGGTTCTCTTTTTATAAAACAGTATTCGATGTTGGCAACATGTATTATCCCTCCTATATTTTCGGTGGAAAGCACACTTCTCTCTGGGTATTTTCCTTTTGCATTTAAGAAAGAATTCGAAATCACTAAGCAAACACTTGCTTGTTCCATGAGCGTCTATCCAATAGAAAGTTTACCTTTATCGGATGTAATTTGCATATAGTGGTATCCCACATATTTACAAATTCTCTCCTGCTCTTCTATTTGTCATTACTGTACTGTGTTGAGATACTAATAACTTGCTCTAAGGAACATAAATACTGATGTGCTAGGACTTTAACATGGCAGAGGTTCTCCACTGACTTTTACATAACCGATAGTAGATCTGGTATCAGAGCTCTGGTGAAAGCTGGACCTGATTGCAAAGTCATTCCCCTCATCATTGAGAGCAGACTCGTCAACACTACACGAAAACACAGCCCTCTCTCATCTCACCTGAGGAAATGGTTGAGAGACAGAAACCTCTCAGCTGAAGCCCGCTTATTGCGTCTGGAAGAAGGGTAACAGAAGCACTTAGCATCATGTCTTATTTTTGCCATTTCGTCTAATATGGTTTTGGCAAGGCACTAATCTACAATTTGAATGAGTTTTGGCAGGTACGTAAAGGAAGGCAACTCTGTGAGTGTAATTGGAATGTTGAATAGAAGTCATGATATTGTGACGATTGTTCAGCCTCCGGAGCTCATGTCCACCAGATGTTTATGGCAAAAACTGCTGCTTCCAGTTGATGTTGATGGTCTTATATTAGAGGGTCCTAGGGTGAGTGCTCTAGTACCGGACCCAAATTCTTTGCCCCGGGTGCAACAATGACGCTGCCCTATGGTAGATATATATTTAGGGAACCACATTTGGGTTTTATTTACTCCTAGAAATTTAACCCCCAGTCCATCATTACTTCATTCGTTCGAAATATTTTTGTTACTTCGCTAGCACCTGTATATTCCATCTTGTTTTTCGGGAACAGTTATTTTCGGCTTCTTTGCAACCTTACAGCTGTGGATTTTGATTGTGTAACCACTTCACTTTAATCTTCTCTAGGCTGTGTTGCCACATGATCTATTTCTTGTGCAAAATTTATATTGATACACGGTCCAGTTCGTAAATTTTGTTCTCATTCATCAAGAAATCACAGAGTTAAGAAATCTTCTCTTCTCAATGATATGAGCAGTTGTTTAGACCATAATTTTGATATTTGTAAAAAATAATGGAGTGGCAGTATCAAGAAATCAGAGTTAAGAAGTCTGTTTGTACAAGCAAAAGGTCATAACACCTGTCAAAAGATGATGGCGTGACAATGCCAAGGTATTCGGATCGTTGAGCAGGCTTGAGCATGTGTCCATAAACCTAAGCCAAAATGAATTAGAGATGGTTGAGAATTCTAAGCCCATGTTTGGTAACCATTCCTGTTT
>JABCMJ010015834.1:0-13299 GCA_014822125.1 Arbutus unedo
CACCGAAGGGAGACAACAACCGTCACGCGTACACTGCCACGTTGCAGTTTCTTCCTCGCTCACCTGTCGCGCTCCCACTGAGCCGGCGGCGTCCTCTCGCTTCTATCCTACACCCACTCTACATAGAAACAAAATCTCTAGAGGGAGAAAATAACCACCGAGGCAGAAAAAGAGTAGAGAGAAAAAGAGGAGAGAGAGAGAGAGAGAGAGAGAGAGAGAGAGAGAGAGAGAGAGAGAAGCATTAACAACGCCCACCCGCTTGATATTTAAGACCTCATTATACCAAAGCACTTTCGAATATATGATATATCTGTCATTTTGTTGCGTATTGACCATCTCCGTCCCGCTCCGCCCTACTCCGCCGGCATTCTATCTCCCTCCGGCGACTCTTCCTATTCCGTGTTCCAGCTAACTTCTCGCTCTCTCCCTATCTACTTTCTCTCTCTTCACTTTTTTTTTTTTTTGCATATATCTATATCGTACATATAGATACCTCTATTAATCATCACCACACGTAACCGTCCCTAAATAGAAGCAAACCTCGCCGCCTCAATTTGTATTTACGATCTTCAGTGTTCTCTCTCTAAAGATAATTGAAAATTATCCGGCTGTTTTCATGGCGAATTGCCACCGCCACTGCCGCCTCCTCCGACAACCTCTGATGTAGCGATCCAATGATTGTCGCCTTCGCCTGATTATGCATCCGTTTTGCTGCGTGTCCACCGTTCACGACCGGAGTTCTGGGAATTTGCCGGAGACGCTGCCCGCGGCTATGCCGTCAGAGATCTCCTCTTCATCGAGCCGCAGATCCGATTCGAACAGCAATGTCCACGGTCACGATTTCGGTCGGCGGAGCCAGAGAATTGTGGCGCCGACATCGATTGCAGCGGAATTAGGGCCTCGGCCGGCGGTGCAGTTGTTGAGCGGCGATCAACGAGAGGTGAAGATAAATGATATAGTGGGGAGTGGAATTTCGGGTATTCTGTATAAGTGGGTGAATTACGGAAAGGGATGGCGTCCGAGGTGGTTTGTGTTGCAAGATGGAGTTCTGTCGTATTATAAGATCCACGGGCCTGATAAGATTGTGGTCAGCCAAGAGACCGAGAAGGGATCGAGAGTCATCGGAGAAGATTCAATCCGGCGAATCTCTCGGCGAAAGAATGGTGGCTCTCAGCTCGACCGGAAGCCTGTTGGTGAAGTTCATCTCAAGGTGATAATGTCTCTCTCTCTCTCTCTCTCTCTCCCTCGGGTGTGTGCGCGCGCGCGTTCATAGACTAATAATAGACACACATCTAGTTGCATTTCTTAGTTCGACTCATTGCGCTGATAAGGATACTAAATTTTCTTGTTCCACTACTGAAGCTATTCATTTTTTGATTATCGGATTCACTTGTTTCTTCTTAGCCTCGTCCATCTCTGGGAATTTTCCTTCTATTTGTATTTTTGGTACACTTTTGGTCTGTTTGCTCACTCGAAACTTTCTCCCTACTGTGCGTTGTTTCAAATTTTTAATCTCTCGACTACAATTATTCTACTTTGTATTGTAATCTCTACAAACCAAATTTTTTCCCGTTGGTTTCTGCCTAATGCTATTTTGATGCAATCTTTCTTGAAGTTTTTTGCCTAAGATATCAGATTCCCAATATATGAAGATCAAACTTCCATTTTCCATATCAGTACGCTATGGACTTGGATACTATTCAATGGAGGAATGGATCCTGTGAAACGGTTACACATGAGCTCTGGATTCAACAGCACTGTTGTGAGAGGAGGGTTACATCAGTTAGCGTGTAATACATTTACCAAATACTACCTCCATCTGTTGGTGAAAGAGATAGGCGGCTTCATTAAACCACGCATTACTTGACAACTAATTCAGTATCGAAGATTGGTCACTGTAGTCCCATCTAAAAAAACTAGCCACCATTGCATTATTAGTTTTAAGAAAATTTTAACCGCCACTCCTTTTGGGTGTTGGTTAGCCTCCGTGTATCTGAAAAAGTGCAAAAGTGCAAGAAAAGTACATAAATAGTATGTAAAACTGCTTAGAAAAATGTAAAAAGTGCATTCAGATTCTTTGTTCTTTTTGTTATTGTCTCTACCTTAACCACCACCCAATGGACTTACTGTGATATTTATGTTTCTTCCTGATTAATGACATGACAATATCATTTGAATCCATTCTCAATGTGGCATTGTAGGTTTCATCGATACGTGAGAGCAGGTCAGATGACAAGAGGTTCTCTATTTTTACGGGTACGAAGAGGCTGCACTTGAGGGCTGAGACTCGAGATGATCGAGTGGCGTGGATGGATGCATTGCAAGCTGTGAAGGACATGTTCCCAAGGCTGTCCAACAGTGAATTAATGGCTCCTGTGGATAATGTTGCCGTGTCAACAGAAAAATTGCGGCATCGGTTATTGGAAGAAGGTGCGAGTGACGCAGCGATACAGGATTGTGAGCAGATTATGAGGAACGAGTTTGCAGTGTTGCAAAATCAGCTTATGGTTCTCAAACAGAAGCATTGGCTCCTCCTCGACACGCTGCGGCAGTTAGAGGTACATGTAATGATTAGTAGGAAAAATTGTGATAAAAGTATTGGGAATGCTTCTTCAGTTTCTACTGCACCGAGTCCTCTAGATCATAGGGCTTCAGAATCCCCAACAAATTAACTACTTTGCTGATGGAGATTTGTGATTTTTTTTTTCGCCCTTTTGATTTTGTGTACCGTTGTGAAGTAGCAGGTTCCAAACATTTTTGGATTCTTATAAGTTATATGGGGAGTGGGATTCAGAAATGTGTATTTTTCAGAGTGTTATTTCATTTAATTCCGATGACTGCTTTGTCGAGGTTGTTTATTTGTGGTTTTGCACTGATGCTAAGATTGCTTTGTTTTTAATGGAATTGCACTAAGATGTATTCATGACTGTCATCTGTCATAGAAAATCTCCGCCTTGTGCATTCCCTATTCCTCTATGGCTAAACTATGGGGATTATATTTCTAATTCTCCACTCCCCCGTGCTCTATTGTCTCATTTTGTAGACCTGCTCTATCTCTTTGCTTAAATAAGTGATCTGATATAGCGGGGTGAAATGCTTGCTGGTTCCTCTAGTTTTGTGATGTGCTTCATGGTGACTTTTCCTGATTTTGCTTGACTTGCAGGGACATAAATCTTCTTATCTATATCCGGATTCTTGTTTGTGTATGCTTGATCTCATGGTGTTTGTTGCTTGGCTGGTCGGTGTTTGTATTCGCATTTCTGGACCTCCTAATCTGCTATTGTCTCTGATAAAACTTGGTGTTGCAGTTGTCGTGGTCTGTTATGACATGTCTTGGTTTTATAATGGGAGAATGCATCCATGCTTCAAACAGTGACTATGTATCGCTTTGCTTTTGTCTGTTTGACGTGCTAAAGACAACACTAGCTTTGATATTTACACTAGTTGAGGCCTTTTGCCCGTCTTGCAAGTTGGGGTGCTCGCCATGATTTGCGTATCCGTGTCTGTACCTATGATAGGTATTGTAAGATTCACAATATGTATCTGGGCTGAAACAATCAAAGATGGGGTAATGGTAGGATAGGATACTTGGTATGAGTTGCATGATTCAGGAGATTGTTACACCAAGAAATCGATTTGACTTGATCCGCATGTTCAGGTTGGAGGCATCCAACCATAAACTAGTTACCGTAATATTGGTTTACATATGATGTGAAGGGAGTGTTTAGAAGCTTGTCTTAGGTCACTTCCCGAAGCCGCCCAAGCTTTCTCATAATGTCTAGACTCCTCTTCACAAACCAGATGTGCTGGGGATTGTTGGAGCCTTCTCCCATACCACTTTTCTAAGCCCTCCAAGCTCGTGCCTAGTAGTCTAGGACTCTAGATGTCTGTCCACCCATAGCCAATTGGGGTTTTTGGTCGGATGCGGCTAATGCGAATGTGTATGTATGGATTGTTATAACTCATGGCATAATCAATAATGTAACAGGTTCACAGATTACACTGAGCCTCAGACCCACATGGCCACATCTCTTGCCATAGAGGCAACTGCCTGCCTGACTTAATGAAATGATCCGATTTGTGATTTTGGAGAGGGCATTTTGACTCACTATTTGTAGCTGGTTTGACAACTGTAGTGCACGATATGTATGTTCACAGATATTGGTGTTGTCTTTTGCCTTTGGTTCAGCATTTTTATAAGCAACAGAATTTCTGTTACAAAGAAAGAAAAGCTACAATCCGGGTATAAGTACAGAAAAGGCGAGGCTTTCATGGAGGAGTTGGGTGTTGCCGTTTGACAAATTGATGTAATCAATAGGTTTGTCAACAAGGAAGTTAGCTTGGTAATCTTTATATAAGCAATGCAATCCATAAGTTAGCTAGATTTTTACCAATAAGTTGAGTAGTGTTTATTGGTAGTGCTGGGGTTTGGGAAAAGCAATAATAGGGTTGGATGTTCGTTGTTGGCAATGCAATTTTTCCCCCTTAACATTTGTCTGTAGTGATCTATCAAAAATGAAATAGTGGGTCATTTGTGGTAGTGGAGGCTGCATTGGCAGCGACACAACAGATAGTAGAGCAGCTGGTAGTTTACTGACAGCGGTTTTTGTTGCGACCTGGCAGTTGTGTCAACAGCAAGGCTGGTAGTGCTGTCACGGTGGTGATACTACGAGTCTACATTTGACATAAGTCAGTATTTTTCTGTTTTACAGGGCGCATTGAGTGATTGTTCTCGCTTATTTTTCTTGGTGTTGTTAAAACACTTGTACCTTCACATGATGGAATTGCAAAAAAGGATTCATGTAGCCAACTCCATTCAAGTCACTTATTGAAATCTCTTGTTGAAGCCTTCATTACGTCGTGTGTGTGTGTGTTAAGAGTTTGAATAATCTTAAGCCAAGACACAAAAACTAGGTTGGCCTCCGGAAGGATGGCTGTCTAGTGGCATCCAGTCCCTAGACCTAGAATATGTTATACATGCCTATTCTTCTCTCACTGACATGCGGAAGAAAGTCAGGATTTTTGGCAATTACTGTCGCGAGATTGTTTAAGTTCTGACCTCTTGTTCCAGTACATCTGATTTATCTAGTTGTTTTGTGCAGACAGAAAAAGTTGATCTGGAGAATACAGTAGTTGATGAGAGCCAAAGACAATTAAAGGAGCTGGCACCTTCTTCTAGCCAAAGGCAAGACAAATCTAGTGGTATGATTCGTAGAATATTCTTCTGTATTTTGTGGGCTATGTGTTGGCATTATCAGCACATAAAGCCGCATGGTAACTCCATGAAGATTCTTTATTTATGATGATCCTATTGCCTGTGAACGTCTAAATTTTGTAGGGAAATTTTTCAGTGAATTGGACAAAAATTGTCTTATGATATTGCAAGAAATCTTAATTAAAGGGAATCATTCTTATGTGCAACTTACCCATTATATTAATATGAATGATAAGTGCCCTGGAAATCATGTGATGTCAGGCAATAAATAAGGCCCTACCCTAATCAATAATTTCCAGTTTGTTAAATTTGTAGTTTATAAAAAGCTAATACGATGTATGACCCTTTAATTAAGTTGACAAGCAATTCTTTTCCATATTCTTCTATTTGAATTCCCCTTGGATTGTGAATATATAGGTACGTTCTTTGTCTTTTCTTCTCTAGTTTTACCCGGGTGGCCTCCCTTGATGTCCCAATATACCTTAGCCAACCGTGGAGTAAACGTGGCTAGTATTACTCTATGTTCTCCAAAAAATGAATGCGTGTTGTACTTTCTATAAAAATCACAAGCCTTTTGTTGTGTTCTTAATATCAAAAATTAAACTTCGACTACTCTTCTTTCTTCTATGTGTAGACCATACTTTGATCACGCCCTTTTGTCCTTGTTGATTGAGAATCGTATCTGTGGTTTTATTACTAATTTTTCCCAAGCTTGTGCAATCTGAGGTATATTTTATGGGGCATCATTGTAGGTGAAAGGTACCGCTCAAGGTAGTGATATTGCAAAATGCAACATTTGAGAGTGATTTGTAAGCCTATATTGCGAGACAGAGAGTGTTCTGGTTTATCAATACGATTAAGAATACTTACGAATGAGTATAAGTAGAGGGAAGGATTTCTTTAGTTTCTCTCCCGCACCTGAAAAGATAGACACGCAGATCCATTTCGTATGAGCATCAATGGTTACCCCTCTTTGTCTGTTTGAGCTGATGAATCAGATAACACTTTGACCTTATAAAACCCAGTATGAGGTGGTGTGAATTTTTGAATTAAGAGCAACGAGGCATTAGTTGGTTGTTCAATGTTTTACGTTATCATGTGCTTAATTTGGTCTCCATTCTTCCCATCTAAAAATATATGCTTTCGCTTCTTTATTTGTGAAAAGAAAACAGGTTCTTCGTCTAATGCTAAATAATGTGGAAATTATTGCACTCATGGATAATAAGAGGGAAAAAAATCAAAAAAATGACGTGGTTCTTTCTTCTTCTATTGTTACTGATGCTACCTGATGATGTACAATTCTGGGCCGGCTAATCTGAGCTCGATGGTATCTCCGAAGCTTAAAGTTAGTTTCAGACTTCCAGTAGTTGAGAGTGAGCAGGAAATTGAGGTCTTGGGTAGAGAAGAAGATGAATTACCTTATGCCACAACCATCTTAAACATTTTATACACCATGGTCACATGTACTGTGGTTCCTTATTGACAACGTGTCCTTTTCCACGCAAGAATGTAAGAAACTGATTAATGGGAATCCTTTTATTGCAATGAAAACAGTCTCCCAAACTGGGTCTGGGTCTGGGTCTGGGTCTGGGTCCTGGACTCAGATCTCTGGAGCCAAACTTGTTCGCTTCGTTAGCTTAGGTGAGATATGTTCGGTCCCAATCGGGAAGGGCTGGAGTCTCAGGTTAGTGAATGAAGGCAGACCTTCCTGAGGCAGATTCCAATCAGACGAGTGGGGCCAAAGTGGGCCTTTGGTTGGTCTTACTCAGTCTAGGTATGCTCTTCCATATTCCCACGCATCACTACACATTTTATTGCTGTTACTAGGTTTTCTTTTCTGCAGCTGCCAACCTTTTCAGCATCCTTTTTTGGTTTCTTATCGTCTCATCGAAGCTCTGTCCATTTCTACAGAAGGAACTGCAAGCGAGTCTGAAGATGATAATGAGAGGGGTGATGCTGCAGAAGAAGAGACAGATGATGATGACAATGCATTCTTTGATACTCGTGATTTTCTGTCATCAAGTTCTTTTAAAAGCAGTGGTTCTGATTTGAGAACATCATCTTTCTCTTCTGATGAAGAGCTTTATTCTTTTGAATCTGAGGATGATGTTGACCCTTCTGTTAAATGTGTTGGAAAGAACTTTCCTCATGTTAAGCGCCGTAAGAGGTTGCCTGAGCCTGTTGAGAAGGAGAAAGGAGTTAGTCTTTGGTCCATGATCAAAGATAATATTGGGAAGGACCTGACAAAAGTTTGCCTCCCTGTCTACTTTAACGAACCTCTCTCTTCACTGCAAAAATGTTTTGAAGATTTGGAATATTCATATCTTATTGACAGGGCGTGTGAATGGGGGAAAAGGGTAAGTTAATGGTGAGAACTTAAAAGCAATTCAATTACTCTTGAAAATAGTTGTGTTCTTGCATTGCATGTGTAGGTAATCAGCTCGTATATTGTCTTTCCAATGTGCTACAAGTTCTGTTAGGGTCTTCTTATTGGATTGTGATCTATTTTCTATGCTTAGTTTCTTTTTTATTAGTGGTTATCCACTTTCAATATTGTCAGCTATTGAGATTATGAATGCAAACTTTATACTGCTGCTAATTGGAGGCAAATTCCATCCCTTTACATTTTGTGAAATTTCACAAGAAGAAGAGAAGATAGAGCTGTACTGGAACAATTATACTCTAGAATAACAAAGATGCAATGAAATTCAGTAAGCTCTGCTCGACCTCACTTGAGTGGCTAGTGCAATTGATGCAATCCAGGGCCTCTCTTGACCCTTCTCAGTCAAGGCTTGAGTAGCCTTCCGGTATTTGACCTAATTGAGTTTGACTATCTTTTCCTTCACTTTTTTCGCATGAAACTATTTGTTCTTCATTACAGTCAGCCTTGAGATTAGCTTTGTTTAGCCCCTCAAGTGTTCTTTTGATGCCTTCAACTAGAAAACAAAAAGATTTTGAGATGCTATAGCTTTTAAAAAATCTAGATTTGCATTGCGTAGTCTCTTCAACCGTTGGCCATTTGGTGACCAGCTCTCAGAGACAAGAGACTTGGGCCAACAGTTTTGTGGGGACATTGGATTATTGGAGGCTAACTAAATCAGAGCCATCGGCAAAGGGAAATCAAGTTCGTCGGGCATTGAGGAAAGGATTTCAGAGTTAGGTATTCCAAAGGGAGGCTAATTCCTAGCTTGTTGAGTCCTCTGAACTTTTGATTCAGAAGTGGATTTTGTTGGGTTCATGTTTTCTGTTGCTTGTGAAGTTGCTCCTGAGGTGGCCACATCATAGTATTTTTCATACTTGCATTTTTTGTTTTCTTGGAGATTGTTTGCTGTGGATAAAGAGATTTGAATGTTCACCAAATAATGGTGAAAATGGTGAGATAAATTTAACATATCGAATAGTGATACAATTTAACTTGCCCCTATGGAAGTCCAATATTTATGATGGCCGTATTTAGTAAAGTACTTCAAACTTGAGAACAAACTGTTTGTTGTTTTTCGAAATGAAACCCGTACATGAAATTTTTAGGGCTACATAAACATTCTTGCGATTTGCAATTTTTCTAGTTGATAGTGTAAGTAGAAGACCACCGTAAGTGAAAGCAAGTTGCAGAAGCTAAGATATGATGTGGACAAGCCCACACAACATTCTTTCTTTCTTTTTTGAAAAAGGGGCACAACTTGACATGACATGGACGCTGCAATGTATATCTTCATTATTGGGTTAAATTAGCAACTATTTCTTGGGTCTCAGTAAGAGGGGGTAGGGTGAAAGATTTGCCTACACAATATGTACATTTTGCCTATTGAAATAGTAAGAGATCATTTTCCATTTTTTCCCCTAGTGGGAAAAGATGTGAACAAAGAGTCCAGACTCCAGATGTCTATTTTAGAAGGCTGAATATTATATACACTTGATGTATTAGAATAAAAAAAGTTCATAGGAGGTATTAATAGGCATAAAGTCTCATTGCTTCTTTATGTTACTGATGGATCCGAAGTTACTTGTCAAACTTGCATCATGTTTCATTTGTGGGAAAGTGATGGACGTTTTTCTCTCAAATGGTTGAAATGTGTGTGATTCTTGAAAAAATTATATGACACATTTGAACACGTGTCCAACATGTACTTGTCCGGCGAGTATTGGTGCCGGACACTACACAGCAGCTTCTTAGAAGTGTACGTGTTTTAGAGCTACATTGGAAAGTACAGTCGTGAAATAAAACGAAGGAGCTCTAATGTTTTTTTCCTAAACTCAGAAGTTAATGCTTACTTCAACTTACTTCTTCCGTTATTCAAGGCGTTTAATGATAGAATTAACATTGAATACTGATGCCAGGATGGATACCCATCTAAATAAATTTGTTTCCTATTTAGAATGTCATTTATTGATTATTTTTTATTAGGCAAGACAGTTAGGTTTAACTTTTTCTCTTTGGGTTGAAAGTAGATCTACGTACTTGGTGAACCGCCTTGAATGCCCTTAACGCTTGGGCTATGGCTGGTTCATGTCGTTTGTCAGTTTGTTCTTTTGTTTTCTAGAAAAGGAAATTAAATAGAGTAAGTTAGGGATACAATCTAGACCTCGTTTGTAAGATGGCAGATAAAGATATAGGCTTATAGCTGTATATAAATGAATGAAACGAGTAAACTTAAATAACAGGTATAATAGTTTAGCTGTAAACAGCAAGAGCAAAAACTTAATACATGTAGTGGATTCAGTTCTTGGTTCAAAGCACTGAATCGAATGAATACAGAAGAGTGAAAATAAAGGGGAAAATTAGACGAAAAGAAGCATAGTTGTTATTTGGACGCAGCAAGATCAAAGCTTGGCTATGTAGAATACACACTCATCATGCCTAACGTCCTAGTTTGCGATTGGTTTATGTTCCTTGTCATGATGTTGGTTTCTTCATTTTCTTGTATAGATGCCTTCTTTTGGTATCTGCTTAATTGCCTTTGTAGTTAGTTATATTGTTCTTTGACAGTTAGTTAGGTGGACTGCGATGGTTCATTATAGCAGTTATTTTCATCTTCAACTTTGATGTGTCTCGATAGCCATGTTGGTTGAGGTCCCGTTAGAGTTAATGTCATCAGTTTTTCAATTATCCCCGTTAGTGATGAATGCACCACTAATGTTGTCCTTATGTGTTAAGGATATTGCTGAAGGTAATTAATTCATTTTCAAGTTATATTTGTGGTCCGAACCATGCCTCGATTGTTAACCAGATAAGAGTGTGCTTAACATGGATGAAACGAATCTTCATAGTGACCTAACCACGTACAGAAATAGTCAATTAGCTGGTGTAAAATTCGGAATATTCTCGGTATAGTAATCATGTAATGGCAGTATATGGTCTTCATTTAAGAATTCTGCATACTTCGTTCTCTAGATCTGATCCTGAAGTACGTACTTGATATCTGAACCATAGCCTTCAAATTTCGATTGCTGTTAAATGAATGACCCCCCATTTCAAGCTTCTTCCAGTGAGTTGAATCATTTCAGTTCTGTTTCTAGCTTCTAAGCTCTTTCATTGCATTCTCAGGGTAACAGCCTTATGAGGATATTAAATGTTGCTGCATTTGCTGTATCTGGATATGCTTCTACCGAAGGAAGACATTGCAAGCCATTTAATCCATTGCTGGGGGAGACGTACGAGGCTGACTATCCAGATAAAGGCCTTCGATTTGTCTCGGAGAAGGTATCACTTTTATACTATGACGGATAATTTTAATGGTTCAAGATAACTAAAAATTGACATTCTTCTCCGTTTTATTTTTCCCGAACGTTGCACGTAGTTTCTTCTTGAGGAGAAAATTAGAATATCATGTTAGTGTTGTGAATATAAATTAGTCCAATGATCGTTCAACCAGGATGCATGACTGAATTTTATATTCACATAACCTGAGTTGTGCAGCCACTCTTTCTAACAGGTTACCCTTCTAATCTAAACCTTAAGACGTGATGCCTGTACAGGAATGTATAACTGAAGGTCCAAAACTAGACTTACATATATGCATTACCATGGTGATGTTCTGTGTGAAAGGTAATTGCTTTTGCAAGTTCTGAAACTTACTTCATGACAGTAGTCTGCTGGGCGAAGTAAGGAAGGAGGGCCTATGCGTGTCATTCTGACTTCTTGATGTTTTGTGAAAGCCTCCTTACAAGGCTCTTGTATAATTGTGAAGTTAAGTTTGTTGGGAGGAGAAGTTAATTTGACATGATTTTTTTATAAGAACGATTCCCATATTCATGGAGGGATCAAATAAAGACGATGAACTGCCAATACTAGTGAACCCTTAGAAGAAGTGGTTGTGGAGAGGGATTAAGCACATCTTCCTTCGTATGTGGAATATCCAAATGGACACACTGCTCTTTTCTGGAGGTACCTAACAAGCATTCTATTGGGATACAAAGACTGTCTATTATCAAAATTTGATATTGCTAATGCAGTGACATTCATACTTACCACAAGGCTGGGTGTGACTGGGACATGCTGAAGGAGTTGCATTATTCAATACTGGAATTTCTTTCCTTTTTTCCCCCAGGACTGTAAAGATGATAAAGAACAAAGGACACTGTAGGATCAGGGGTTGGTGCTGCTGGGTGCTAAATCGCTGTATCAGTTGAGATCCTGAACTAAAATGGTTGTAATTATTGGGGAAAATAGCAGAAGTAACAGAAGAAGAACAGGGTAGGGGTTTATGGCCATCAAAAAACCAAAGGTCTCTAGATAACTTCGATAATTTTTTTTCTCTTTTTGCACAGTTAAGGCAGGAGAATCATTTAATTCAATGGTTGAGTACCCATTATGGGACCAAGTAACTGTACGTATTATTTACTGTGTGTTTGAATAGGCGCTGTATTTGAACTTTCTTCTAATAATTAAGTAGTAATGGTAGTTTATTTTATTTTTTGTTGGTGTCAGGTCAGTCATCATCCTATGATTGTAGCATGCCATTGTGAGGGTACAGGTTGGAAATTTTGGGGGGACAGCAATCTCAAAAGTAAATTTTGGGGCCGTTCAATTCAGCTTGATCCTGTTGGTGTTTTGTCCTTGGAATTTGATGACGGAGAAGTTTTTCAGTGGAGCAAGGTAAGGGCAAAAAAGCATGAAATTTTGAGGCCCATATGATTATGTTTTCTTTTCTATCTAGTTCCAGTATGAAATTGACTTTCTTGTGCCAGGTAACAACATCCATCTATAATCTGATATTGGGAAAACTTTATTGTGATCACTATGGGACTATGCGTATAGAGGGGAACCAGAACTATTCGTGTAAGCTAAAGTTCAAGGAACAATCTATCATTGACCGCAATCCTCATCAGGTGTGCGCTCTCTCTCTCTCTCTCAGTAGTAATTAGTTATTTTGCTGACTAGTCTTTAAGTTAAAGATCAGGGGAATGCCATGCATATGGTTGTGCTGCACTTATAAACCAGCAGTATGTTTGCTCGCGTAGATGAACTCAGATTTTGAACAGGAGGCTTAATATGATAACACGGACCATTTGGAACTCATTCCCTTAAAATGTATGTTATCTGAATTATTTTGCAGGTGCAGGGTGTAGTGCAGGATAGGAATGGAAAAACAGTAGCAACTCTATTTGGGAAATGGGATGAGAGCTTGCATTACATGAATGGAGAATGCTCCGGGAAGGGGAAAGGAACTGAGTTGTCAGAAGCCCATTTGCTTTGGAAGCGAAGCAAGCCTCCTAAGTTCCCCACTAGATATAGTTTGACACGCTTTGCCATCACATTAAATGAGCTCACTTCGCAACTGAAGGTGACTGAACAATTTTTGTTTTATTAAAATGAGAATAGTGATGTTTCAGTGGGTGTTTAAGGTCTAAGTCCCTGAAATTCTTCTTGATTCCAAAAGTAACTTTATGTAGGAGAGGTTGCCACCCACAGATTCAAGGCTCAGACCCGATCAGAGGTGCTTGGAAAATGGGGAGTATGACATGGCAAATTCAGAGAAGCTGCGCCTAGAGCAACGGCAGCGGCAGGTATGTAATTGTATATTTTTGCCCTCTTGTTACACTAATACACTTGGTTGCTCCTAATGCGAATTATCAATATAGAT
>JABCMJ010015837.1:0-37978 GCA_014822125.1 Arbutus unedo
CCCTCAGGTTCACTACCACTATCAGTATCACTAGAAAATGTGCGATCCTCATCCTCATATTGGAAGTCACTCATCAATTCATCATTTTCATGGTCAGTATAGTCTGATTCACTAAGGCTGACAGTCATTTCTGGCTCAAACTCCTTATCAATCTCACTATCTCACTCTCTATCCTCATCACTCATCCCAAACACATCATCCATATGGTACCTACCCACATTAGGTTCCTCCTCAACTACCACTTCAACATCAAAACTGTCTTCATCTACGTTAGGGGGTTCACTAGCTAGGGAGGACACAACTTCTATGTGTAATACAATTTCTTTGGGTATACTAATAATCGAAAACAAATCCATGACATTGCTATCATACTCAACCACAAACTTATAACCATTGCTACCAAAATCATACTAAACAGTTAAAGCAACTCCAACATTGGAAGGCATATTTTTCAATACAATCTCGTTCACATTTTGCAACAGTTGCACAGAAATATACTTATCAGGATCAATGTTATTTGCCCTACCCACTAACCCCTTCCACTTGAAGACCAGATTATAATTTGGATGAGTAAACATGACTGTCAAACATTGAACATACAAAAAGACATATGAGTGATATCAGACCAAACACTGACAGGCATGTATACAGTCAATGAACATTAAACCCTAACAATTGATATTTCTAGTGTAAATCAAAACCCTAATCAAATATGTTAATAGGAAACCCTAGCCTAAAAATAGAGGAATATGAGAAGATATGAAGAGACACATACCTTTGCATTGAACGTCACACTTAGACGATAAAATCGCCTGAAAGGAAAAACACAAATAACACAATCAATCACAACACAAAAATAATCATGTACATAAAACAACAGGATACAAAGAGATACATAGCTTGAAACTGTAAATCGAAACCCTAATCAAACAACAAAAAGACGATAGGATACGAAGAGATACATACCTCTGCGTTGAACGTTTGGGATGATCGTAGTGGATCGTTAGTGGATGTTTGTGATGGATCGTCAGTGATTGAAATGTCGATGGCTAGATTTTCTCTCATGGATTGAATGGGTGAGAAAGATAATAAAATGGATGATAGAACGAATTCGAAGAAATGAAGTGTCAAGTAGAATGGAGGGTATTATAGTCTTTTTGTTACTTGGTAATTTAATAGTTTAATGATTTAACGAAGAAGTTAACACCGCGAATGTGAAATTGGAAGGAAGGGGGTTTGACATAATTGTCAAGTAAAGTAGGGGAGGGCAGCGTAATTTTAGAAACCTGAGGGGAGGTCTATTTAATTGTCAGAAACCTTAGGGTATGTCAGTGTAATTTACCCTAGTAGGATTTTATTCCTCTTCTTGACCTTGGAATGCATAGATCCTCCCTCAAGTAGTTTGATTCTAAGTAGCAGGTCCCTGAAATGTTCCTTCATTTTTATTCTAACATGGTTACTGACTCCAAGTATTCTGCGGATTCTTGCCAGCAAACTGTCCATTTTTCACTAGTCTCTCTTGTTGACTCTATTAGTTGTTGTACCTTTGTGTCTGTGAAAAATCTTTCTTTATATGAGCCTTCTGTTGGCAGCCATAACAAGTGATGTTCTTTGTATTTCTCTTGGGTCTTTGGTTGTATCTTAATTCCAATTCTGGTTGTACTGTTGGGGTTGATTTCGATTTTGCATATGGTTTGGCGAATTAGTTCTCTAAATGTGTTCTTGCTTCTAGTTGTTCTAATCGTAGGGCTTGTTGGGAATAAAACCTGTCACATCCCGCACTTCAAGGATATGAAATGATAAATAAATCGAATACATCAAAGCCAAACCACAATATAAATATAAATCTCCAATAATTAAAATTCTTGACATAACATTAGAAATTCTAAAAACAACATACTCTAGGGGCCCACAATTGATCAAAAACATAAGATTTAACAAATCTTCTAACAACTGAATGTAAAACCTATCAACTAAACATCAAATGAAATCCTTCCAAGAATCTAATTTCTTGACTCAGCATCTTCACATGTAAAATATTTATTTACAACACATAAGCCGAAGCTTGAGTAGAAAAACACATAGCATCCATAATAATATTGAATAAAAAAAGTTCATATCAATAACATATCTTTATCATGTATATCAACTGTAACAACGATGACATGCTATGTGTACATGAAAAATAAGAAACTCCAACACCAATGCACTTGTGCAACTATGTTGAGACCTACACTCTGCCCTAGATTCCAACCCATGCTAAGAGCTAATATGATCACAGACTCCAATCTATGTTGAGAGGTAATCTAATTTCAAACTCTAATCTATGCTGAGAGCTAATCTGATCTTAGACTCCAAGTGAGTTTGTAGGCTCCTTCCGTTTGTCGGGACTCCTTACACCTAGTAAGATTTTAACGGTCTGCCACTGTCAAAATCACAAAGACACCAAATAAGATAACACAATGCCAGTGAATGATCACATGAACATGTAACTTATTGTTTTAGACCCGAACAATATGCACAACAAGACCGGAAAATTTTTATTCAAAAATAATTTTTTGTCTTCAGTAAGGTTGCTCAAGTGGTGAAAACTTAGTTAGGTGCAATTTAAAAAAAAATTAAATGTTATAATCTATAAATAGAGATATTGGACTTAATGTCAATAAAAACCACACTCTGCAAATTTTTTAATGTTAGATAATAAGTTAAAAATGGAGTTCAGATAACACCGTTGTATCAGTTTAAAGTTCGATACCTCATTTTGGAACACCAAAATTGTTTCATCAACTTCGATCAAAAAATCAATTTTACTTAGGTAAAAATAAGTCACAAAATCTACATTTTTTCGAAGTTCTATGTTTCTAGTTTAAAACAAAATAAACAATACGCAATTCCAATATTTGTGCTAAAAGTTATGATCATTTTCTCAAAGTGTGGCAATGCAGCCGCTAAGTCACGGATTTTTATAGAATTTTGTACTTTAAATTAGGCTCCGATATTGTAACCCAATACAGAAGATACATAAACCAACTTTCAGTAAAAAATTTAAAATATTTCGAGTTTTAGAACACCTTAACAAAATTTCTCAAAATTAGGATAAAACTACGTCTCATTTTTTCCAACTTATGTTCTCTGCAAATAAAACATGGACAACCCTCGTTTGTTCATCTAATTAGTCTGATACTCATCCAATCATGAATAAATTTGATGCACATATAGACGCGAATATACATATGATCGAAACACGTTTTAAACAACATTAAAATAGAAAAATTATGTGAGATCTTACCTCTGGTTGTTTGCCAAGTCCAACATGTTTTAACCATAATTTTCAAAAAAGCTAGTGTTTCCCTTCACGACGAATCTTCTACTGAACATAACATACGTGATATCAATGAGTTTATCACTAAGCATGGCCTCCCTGTTGGTCCTTCCACACCCTTCGAGCCTACTCTTGCATCTGATGTCGATGGTCCCTCTGGTAGTGCAACCCCTCATCCTCATATGCCTAGTGACTTTTATGACAATATTATATCCTCCTTAGTGTCCATTCTGTCCTCCAAAGACTAGCTAGTCAATTAATTCCCAGTGACTTCTACGACAATATTATGTCCTCTTTAGTGTCCATTCTGTCCTCCAAAGACTAGCTGGTCAATTAATTCTCTCTCTTTTGAATTTCTCAAAGTCAGCAGTTTGATGCTCAGAATAAACGCTTTGACCAACTTGACCATCAAGTCTCATATCAGGGGAACAACACTTCTTCAATTAATATCTACAAGGCCATCCAAAGTACATTCCTTTTCTTCCGTACCAGTCGTATCACCCTCCATCCCCTCCTGAGGAGTGATGATGTTTCATGATGTTTCCCCCTCGTACTTATTGCTTTTGATGATGTCAAGGAAATAGATATTTTTGTTTTGTTGACATTTAAACTTATGTTGTTTTTTTCGTGATGTAATCTAACTTAGCACTTGTTAGTTGGTGTGGCCATGGTTTAGCTTTTATGCTTGTTGCACTTATTGTGGTTGTGTTTTATCACTTTATGTTTTGGATGTACTAGGCCTTGGATTATGATGTTGGATATTTGGCCATGTTTAGGCCTTAGTTATATGAAGTTATAATTATGCTATGGTACCTTATGCTTTCATTTGGTCTTGATCTTGACATACCTTAGCAAATAAGAATTGTTAACTATCATGCATATTCTATCACTTTTCATATATGATGGCATTGTTATAAGATGATTAGAATTGCTTTGATAGATATGATGTCATGTTTTGAGAATTCTTGAATTTGAAAAGGACTTCTTATAATTGTAAGATTGTTGAAGCTTCTGCTCTGAGGTTATGCATCCCCTCCATTCTTGCATATGCACAGGAGGAGAGTATATATTTATGGAAAGATTTCGACAAACTTTGAAATATGTGCCACCGTTAAAAAGAGAGAGATTGTTAGAAATATTGTTCGATGAATTTTGATGATTAAAATCACTTTATTTATTTGCACAAAGTTTTAGTTGTAAAAAGAAATTAAGGTTATTTTTTCAAACACTTTTAAATCGTCATAGCTCTACTTCAAATGAAAGTATTTACAATGACTTTGGCTCTCGAGTGCACATATTTTTATATATTTCAAGTGCATCTTTGAATGAAGGATATATGTTGGAAATCATATTAAAATGTTATATATGATGATGGTTGGAGAATTTTTGAGACTTTTTTAGGCATTTCAAGACACTAGCTCATAGCCAGATCGGATGTCATTATAGCCAGTCGGAAGGCACAACAGTCGGGCAGAAAGCTTGACAACCAATACTGTTCACCGAATGACCCGAGCAGTCATTCGGCTAGACAATCGATCGTGGGTATTTCTGGTTGCAGACAACAGTTTTAACAAGAAAAATGACATTAAATGCGACCCCAACTACCCTAGATGTTTAGAATGAGCAAAACACTATATATAACTTTCCTTGGAGCATTTATGAATACATAACAACTATCCTAGAGAGATTGATCAAGCATTCAAGATCCTTCAAGAGCATTTATCATTTTTAACCTTCTCTCTCTTTATTCTCATTGTAGTAGAGCTTTCACTTTCATATCTACTTAAAGAGGAGTGATCATATTATATTGAGTGTGCTTCAACCTTTCATATACAAATTTTTTGTAACCATTTGACTAAGTATTTGGGAGACAAATACTTCTAAGCATACAGAACACATGAAGGAATCACTTTGGTGAAGATCAAGAGATCAAGATTGTAAGCGGTTCACTAGCTTCTCAGGGAAGTTAGAAGCGGTAACAAGAATTCAACTACATGCTCAATAGGGCTCTTAAGTTACTGGAATAATGTTAAAAATTTTCCAACTATAAAAAATTATCGACATAAAAAAAAAATGAAATAGAAAATCTTTCATCCTCTCTCGTATGATCATGACATGGACAAATTGATTTGTATTGATATCACTAATGTTTTGGCAAGGTAATACGTAACATGCCACTATTGGATTGATAAAATGCACTATATTTGTTGTGTACTCTATCAATACATTAGTGACACAATAGATGGTGGTTCACGGTGGAAGTGCAACAAAGAAAAGAAAATGGACAATTATAAAATACTGGTGTTTAGCGAAGAAAGAAAAGGACATTAATGACCCTTAATTAGGTCCAACAAACATGTGCTCTCATTATTGTACTTCTCAACAAGATAAAATCGTAATTTTTTCTTCTTATGTTGACGAGTTTGAAGAAACTATAGTTAAAAATATGACTATACCTTTAATTGGGTCACATGCAACTAACATGATTATTTTCTTTAATCATTTAATGGTTTTATTAACAGAAAGAGAAAATTGTGAGTTGACCTAAAATGTCAGAATTAAAATGTTAAAATGAAAAACAAAATGTACAAAGTGACACTAAACATAAAGTTACAAAGTGACGCTAAACATAAAGTGTTGTAAGGTTGAGAATTGTACTTTACCCCCCTATTAATAAAATTCAAAGTGACAACATCATGACTTCACGAGCTAACTCTTTATCCAAAGGAAGTATTTGCAAAAATATAAATGTATAATTGTAATATTTCAATTACTCTTTTGAGCCAATAATAATAATGAGTCTAGTTGGCATGTGGTAATTATTGAATTATATTGCTCTAAGTAGAATTTACTTTAGTCAATGTCTTTTAGACTAAATTATTTGTGTCTTGACTACATTTAATGAAGAGTTTTGTTTGATTTTAGAGAACTAATGACTGAAATTCTTAAAGGTGTGTAAACGAATGACACACACACACAATTAGAGGACATTTTCGTCTTTTGCCATTAAACCAAAGACATGCCATGTTGCCTTCAAAACTAAACAATTTTGACTTCATCCCAAATAAATTGGCCAAAATGAACAACAAAAATGAGGTTTAAAGTAGTCAATAAGCAAAGAATTACCACAACCCAAATAAGGCCAATATGACCTTGGTTGTTTATTATCTTGATGTGCACAATAAGCATGCTAAATATTAAAGATATTTTATTAATTATAAATAAAAATATTTGCTGCTTTTGTTCATTTTATAACACTTGCGTATATGAACTTATATCATAATATTGAAAAAATTGAAAAATCGCAACGAGTAAAATTATTTTTAAGCACGTTTTGTTTCTATTTAATTTTTTTTCACATTTGTTGTTTTAGCCTCAATTTTTTTATGAATTATTGGCCCGTCTCGATGAGACGAATTTAAAAAATATAAAATTATGTTCAAAAACTAAAAAAATCATTAAAGACGGCGAATAAACATAAAAGACTTGTTTTTAGATTATGTTTGTCTTTTCTGAATTTTTTTCAAATTTAATTTATTATTCAAATTTTTTCTAAAACATCTCGTTAAGACAAATTAATAATTCACAAAGACTTGACGAAAGACAAAAAATTACAAAAAAAAATTCACATAAAAATAAAAAAATAATCAAGTCAAACTAAACATAAATTAAAATTATTAGTTGAAAACCTAATGATAACTAGTTATATTCGGATTGTATGACTAAGAGAGTGTTTAGGTCATAAAAACAAGGTAAAAGGGTCGTCCCCGAATTTTGAATTTCACTTTAATACGATGATAAAATAAAAGTACCCGATTGACATTCCACCTTTTGACATTCTTATATCCCCCACCATAACTCCTTTTTCGAGTGTTGCAATTTTAAAATTAGGACCAAGTACATGGATACTTTTATTTTGACCTGCTTAATTTTGGCTATGACTATCAGAAATCTTTTGTTATGGGACATTGGAGCTCTATCGTGTGCACATCGAATATATTGTGTGTTGAAATAATATCATTTTAGCACATAAAATATTATTTGAATACTTAAGATAATATTTGAATAATATTTTTTACGTCAAAACGATGTAGGTGCAAAATACTATACAACATACTTCCCATTTTCTATAGGTATACTCCATTATTAACGTTAACCTCAATTTTTAGTTTGAAAGACACGTCGTATGCAAGAGATACATTGTCAATGACAATTTATTTATTAGCGGTTAAAATTATGAAAAAAATACAGTGAATATAATAAGAGGAGAAATATAGGAAAATAGGAGATTTATTATAAATAGGTAAATAATTATAAAGAGTTTGTTTGAGTATTTTTTGAAAAAAAGTATAATAGATATGAATACGTAGGTGGTGGTATTCTAGTAATTAATAATATAATTTTCATAAATAGAAGAAAAATATGGAAAAAAAATAACATATGATGAAATGAAGAGATTTTATACTTCTTTAGACTGATTAAATTTAAACTCTAAATATTATATTTAAAGTCTAAAATCAATTAATAAATTTTAAAAATAATAATCCGAATTATCATACTGGGTCCAAATTTTATTTCCTTCGTTCAACTCGCAAGGTGAATCAAGGGTATAAATGTAAGTCGACGACGATATATAAAGTCCGGCCGAAACGCCTGTTTCCAGCGTCTGGAAAAGAGGCTGAGCGAAACAGAGGAGCTTCCGTTATCCTATTCTCTCCCTCTCTCGCCTAAATTCTTTGTGAGATATTTTGTGTCGAAACTAGGGTTCTTGAAAAATCTCAGTTGCTCGAAGCCAAATCAACAGCTATGGTTTCTGATTCGATCGCCAAAGTTTCGATTCCTATGGCCGCCAAGGATTACCCCAAGAAAAAGAGGGTGAGTACCTAACCTCATATCTGTAATCCTGTTTCGTTGCGGCATTTTTATTCTTCAATCAATCCCCCTCTGTCTTCGAATTCTTATCATTTGGTGTTTTTCTAACAATCTGATATAATTCTTTCTTTGATGTTGGGTTTTCAGGCAAACAGGTCGGCCAAATTGAAGCAATGCAAGCTCGATGCTCGCCGCGAGCAGTGGCTCTCCCAAGGTATGTAACAAAGATGTCATACTTATGGCTGGAATAATGCTTTTTATGTCATTCTTTTCACTGGATTATATCGTTCTGGTTGGCATCAATCTAACTGCACAAAAAAAAACCCGGTGCCATATAGAAATTTCGTAACGTTTAATTGTTGTGGCTTAAGTGCCGTACCTCGCTTCTTATTTCCATTTGCTTTTGTCCTTGAAGCTGTGCCGTGTCTTCTGCTTCTGGATTATAGGCAAAATATAAATCCAGAAACATGAAAAACAAAAACTGATTATGAGAAGCTCCATTCTGATATATATATATATATATATATATATATATATATATATATATTCTGATTTAATCGTAAAGTTTCTACCTTAAGTTTAGCTGCAGCATAAAACCCACTATGTGCCTGTTTGATACACACACGTGTAGTTATATATGTTTGCTTTGTCTACTTAAACTTTGAATCTGATGTGGGATGGATGGATGTTCCATACAGTGAAGAACAAGGGATGTAAAGTGGAGCCGGCTGCCAGTGGGGCGGTTGATGCGCCCAACAAGAGTGGTCGATCGATGGAGAATTTTGAGATAAAACCGAGGGAGGATATGAAGATGGGATCGATCCACCATTACAGTGACTTCGATTCGCGTTCAAACAGTCCCACCAGCCATACCAGCGGTGCCTTGTGTAGTATTGTGTCTGGTACGAATTTCAGTGGGAGTAGTGGCAGCAGTAGCAGTGGTGGGAGTTGTTCTGGAAGCATAACTGGAGAAGATGAAGAAGGGGATGATGAGTGCTTGGATGATTGGGAGGCTGTTGCCGATGCTTTAGCCGCCACCATTGACAAGAAGGAGCAGCATATCAACCCTAGTTTAGAGCAGCATATTAACCCTTTAGATTCTCCCTCTGAATTAGCTTATCAGCCGGCTTCAGAAATTCTGATATCATACCCACAGCCAGAGTATGTGGAAAAAGTTCAGAGCGTTCCACCAACTGGAAGGGCATGGAAGCCTGATGATGCTTTTCGCCCCCCGTGTCTGCCGAATTTGTCTAAGCAGCTTAGTTTCCCCATGAATTCAAGCCGGCATTATGGGTGTGGAGGCGGTACATGGGGCTGTAACAAGGCTACTGCTGTACCATCGTCGTGTCCCATATGCTGTGAAGATTTGGATCTCACAGACTCGAATTTCCTTCCTTGTTTCTGTGGGTTCAGGCTCTGCCTCTTCTGCCACAAGAGAATTCTTGAGGAGGATGGACGCTGTCCGGGGTGCAGGAAGCAATACAATAGTGGACCCCCCATTGTGGGGGAGGCAAGTTTGGATGGAGGCTGCCTGGCTTTCCGATTGGCTCGTTCCTGTAGCATGATCACAAGGTCTTAGGAAGAGTCTTATTCCCTCAATGTGTATGTTAGGTCTCTCCTTTTTCCAAATATCTTGTGTGTTTTCCGGCAGTTAGACTCTGATTTTCATAGTCCCAGTCGTGGGTATAGGGATACGGTTCTGAAAGCACCAGGCATGAGGCTCATTCTAGTATGAGTTTGGCCGTCAATTGGATGGTGCATATGTGAAGACCTTGTTGGTTTGTGAATAGATGAGGTGGTATAGAAATTCAATAATCGAATTGTTCATTTGCTCCTTTCTTAACTGATATGCAATATATCATCAACTGTCAATATTTTGCGGCAATAAGCGATATGGGATACTGTGGTTCTTCATACGTGTTCTTCATCTCAGCTGCTTCGCTGGATTCCTTTGCATTGTCGATAGAATTGACTCTTGAGACGACTTTGTTGTTTGAATTGCAATTGCAACTTATGTGTTTGTTGTAGTAATTGTTTCTTGATAGTTGGAAATTGTGCCTCAATTCCTTTGCAAGGTGTGATTGACCTGCAAATTGAGGCTTGGTTTGAGGTGAGACTTGACCACAGTTGGGTAACCTTGAAGCTAACTTATTACGATCTCTTGTTAAAGCCGTGCCTTAGATGATGGCAAAGGCATCTCTATGCATGTGGATAATGATGTATATTTAAACCATCCAGCACAAGTGCCTTGTATACATTTCAGCTGCGTTGATATATGTTTTACAAGGCCTACAATTATAGTATTGCTCTTTACACTTAAGCTGCCTAGTTTGGATGCCTCGGTATGCAATTTCAGTCTTCCGTTGCTTCGGGATGTGGTATAGTCAGAACTTAATCTGTTAATCTACAGTGTTGCCTCAGTAGAGCCGCCTCATATATGGTTTGCTTAATTGGAACATAGCTGCTTCATGAACCCGGATATGCATTGATAAGAAGATGGCTGATATGCATACCATGCATGACAAGAGAAAAAGAAAAGAAAAGAAACTAAGATGCCTAATGTATGATTTACTTATTTTGGATCTGGCTGCCAATAGCCTACAGATGGAATGTTGCCTCATTACAGAGTTGCTTCATTCGTGATTTCTGAAAACTTTTCAATGCTCGAATGGCCCTTTAATGGTCCAATATGTAGTTTAGTGAAGCCTTCAACTTCAATTTTTCTAAGAATAGAGATGGTTCAGCTGGGTGGGTGAGTTTGGTGCCTAATAACATCATACCTTGCACCTTAGCCTTTGAACTAGGTTTACACAATGTTTTGGATGGCACTTGTTTATGGACCCTAAAGCTAGGTGGCAACTCTGCAACTTGTGACCCTATTTTACATTCATGACCACGTGGCTTATAAGATTTATTCTATTTGGATTCCTCATGGGGTGTTGATTTGTGGACCATAAACTATAGAAGGAATCCAATGGCTCGTGACTGTGGGCTTCAGAATTTGATCACAAGATGTGGGCTAATGGTTGATTGGGCTTGTGGCTTCGTAAAGTGAACGAGGTTTGGCGAGTGCAAATCTCCAATAGTCATATCCCATGACCCAACTGGTTCAGTGAAAAATATGGCCCGCTCACAGCATGTCCGCCCCAAATGTGGCTTCCATTAAAGCATAGAGATTTTTTTCTTCTTCAGTTCAACTTAAACAATTGGTTGCATAGGTCCACATTTGAAACCATGGCTAATTCATTAATTTCCAGAACTTACCTACTAGTAATTGAAGGGCTTAGCTCTGGGTGATGCTTATCACAGCTTGAATGCAGGTCATCCAAAGCTCCCTCTATGCACTGGTAATAAGAGGGATTGCCAATATAACATTGAGGTAACAATCAATGGGCAACTTTGGGTTATACAGCCTTTATTTTTCTGGCTCATGTTTTTGTGATTTTACATATCATCTACCTTTTATTCAACATCAGTCTTGCTTTATATCCCCTTTCATTATTCCTTTTTCATTCTGTTGGTTCTTATTTGAATTCGCTATTCTATTGCCTAAAATATATGATTTAACTGAGATCTTGTGGTTCTGCCAAGGAGATACCGAATTTATGCCTACAGTGGCTGTGTGGAAAGGGGCAAAGTTTGATATGTCCATGAGCTTATAAGCCAAAAGGTGGAGGATTCCATCCAGAGAAGCTACCACAATCAGCTAGCAACTTGCCACTTGGTCTGAAACTCTGAAGTCCATGAGTGCTACAATTCTTGTTGTTTAATTTTTAAATATTACAAGTTAAACGGGGTTTTATTTGGTCAAAATTCATTAATTCATACTTTTTTCTTTATATTTTTGGAATGTCATATCGCCGAAATAAGCTTTCAAAAATATAAATTAGTTCTCATCATGTGTCCGTCCATGCCCAAGTTGAGACACGTATGTCCCCAATGTGTCTTGGTGTGTCCCCTGCTCAAAAATATTTAAAAATTTATTAGACACGTTACATGGTGTGTGCCATATGTGTCCCCATTTGTCCCCAGCGTGTCGTGCGAGGCTTGTCCCATACGTGTCCCCGGCGTGTCACTTGTCATGGAGTGTCCGACACGGATACTGGAAAAAGTTAGGAGTATTGGTGCTTCATATCTCTGAAGTGACTAGTGGAGGCAGTTTCTAAATGAAGTTTAATTGACAAATTTGTCTCCAAATATTGTAAATGAAAGAAGTCTTGCTACTAGACTAAAGGTTCCACTTTTGTCAATGTGTGTTTCAAATTTGTCTATGAAGCGTTTTTTTGCATGTTGCTTTATTGAGGATCCTGTAAAGAATTGCTTTAACTCTTTTTGTGTGTTATAGTTTTACTGATTTTTAGGTCAGGTCCAGATACTCATAGTTGACCTATTCAAAGAACATGATAATGGTGACAGTTAGTACAGGATAGTTCCGTTTCATAATTATGTTATGGTATCATGATATGTTAAAATTTGTATGGTAGTTATTTGCTTCATTTGTATGCATTGGAGAGAGCAAAGTTGCCTGTTGATGCCAATTATGAAAGTCTTGCAGCAGGTGATCTACTTGGATGCCAAGTAACTTTTCAGGTTTGGTTTATATCTCTTCTTTCACATGTTTGTTCCTTTTCTAAACACAACAGAGATACAAGTATTCAGGTTTTGATTCCAATTTTTTTGTGCCTTAAAACCTAAGATAGCATATTTGCAACCATGGATCTCAAATGAAGGAGGCTCATCCTTGTTTTGTGAAAGTTTGCTGAAAGGTGGGCAAGTTGGTTTCTCACTTTTTGTTTTCTAGCAAGTCTTTATTCCGAGTATTTAGCTATAATGTAGAGTTTATTGTGAGGGCGAGTTGCTGAAATTGGGTGTCTTAACGTAAGATTAACAATTCTAAAAAAATTGATTATGTCGTGTTTGACGAGCCACATGGAGTGTTAGAGGATTCTTCTGATTTACCTTTCTGGGTATAAAAGCATTTTCCTGTGAGTGGAGTTATTTTAGGGAGCCTTTACGCTGAGCCCTGGAGAGACACGATTTGGAAATGCTGTGCATAGCTTTCAAGGTGTACATTGATGATCCCCAATCTTGACGAATGATGAATGTGTCACAGTCTACCTTGTCTTCCGCTGAGCCCTGGAGAGAAGGTATTTGGAAATGCTGTGCATCGCTTTCAATGTGTACATTGATGATCCCCAATCTTGATGAATGATGAATGTGTCAAAGGCTACCTTGTCTTGCTTTTTGTAAAGGCAGAAATAAGTCACTTTGTTGACATACGTAGTAGCACTTGATGCAGCGATGTTTTTCTCGAATGACCTCACTTGATGCAACAATGGTTTAATCGTTATGAGAGAAGATTTGAGAGTTGAGATTGCTTTCCGTTAGGGTGTCTGACAAAGTATTCTGATATTTGTCTTCTATTTTCCATTTTCTGGCTGGGTAATCAACTACGTAATTCGATAAGATACCATGATACAGCACGCCATTGATGCAAGTATGTATTGCTTTGTGTATTAGACCACTGCCTAATCCTACAGAAATGAGACAGTCACCATAAGCATAGGCATCTTATGGAGATAAATGAATGACTACAGCCACATCCCTTCATTTTTTGTCTCTGGTATGCAAGAGAGGTAAAAAGTGGAACCGCTTTGGGAATTTTAGTCACCAATTTATTGATGGGTCCATAACTCCATATAGCATTATACACTGAAATCCGATCAATACGGTTGCTGGTGGTATGTTATTTTCTCTGGCTTTGGCAATTGTAAGTCTTGATTTCCCATTCTTTCTCATGTGTATTCTCTGGTCTTAGTTACCGTGATGAACTGCTTCTGCATTACCTAAGTTGATATGGCATTTTTTTAACTTGAGAGCAGAGCCACTTATCTGATATGTTGTCGGAAAACCATCCTTTGGGGTGGGAGACTGGGTGGCTCTACAACTATGGCATTGTTATTTGATTTATAACATTTGTTTTGGATTTGTAGGATAAGTACAGAAAATTGACAATGAGTTCTAGTATGTTCTTCAAAAAGACAAGATTTCACAAACATTACAGCCGATACCATTATTGTCAGAAGCATTACATATCGCAAAGGTAAGCACAACATCTGGATTCTTAGCTGATCGGAACAATCTAGGCGATTTTTAATCTATCCTGAAATTCCAAGTCTGTCTTTGGATCAAGGATTTGAGTACGGATATTGAAGTGGAAGTGGAAGTAGAGAATGAAGCATCTGACCAGTGCCGTTAAATGCTTTAGCTTTTGTGTTTCCTTGCCAAAATTCTTGTTCCAAATATAACCCAAATGTTCTTTCAATTGCTCATAAGCCCTGCAATGCAAGATTCTCTCCTATGCTGGGAAGGGTGCTTTTTCCACCACTTGGCAAATGTTGACTCATCCAAGAACACATCAGTTCCAATCTCCTTACGTTTAACCCATTTTAGTACTTCTCTCTCTAAATGCAGAATCTTGTCCTTCATGTCTTCAAAGGACTCCCTGCTACTTCTCATTTCCTCCACTGTAGCCCAAAAGCAGGATTCTGAGCTTGATCCCATTTCCATCATTTCATCATGTTCGCGCCACCTCTGGGTGTATCTATATCGTTTCGGCCTACCCTTGATCAAGTAGGGTCCAGTGTCATCATTCTTAAAGTGTCTATAGTAGTTTGCAATATCTAGAGGCTCCACCAACCTTCTGTACTCTGTTCCAAGCTCTATCCACTCTTTCTGCCCCTCAAATTCGTCGGGAAGTTCGTACCTTCTCAACATTTCTATAATTTCGTCCCACATGCCTGTTAACTCTAGCCTTTTAACGTTGACATGGAAGTCCTCAGTATCCTTCTGTAACTTGAAGGCATCGTAATAACCAACCTTGCGAACTTCTCTTTCGGTTTGGTATTTCCGTATGCTTTTGAGTTTTGCCTCGATCTCAGTCTTGGTCGGGTATATCTTGTCCTGGTTTCTCTGTTTTTGCTTTTGCAGTTCTCCGGCAGCACGAAGACACAGCCTGCCGTTTGTGCTCTGGAATTCCAAGCACTTGAAATTAGATAATGTTTCCAAACAAACAGACTGTTACATAATGATTTCAATTTCTGTTTTTTGTTGCTTGTTCCCCATACTTATCAAACTTGTTTGGCTATACGTCCTCAGAAAATTCTCTGAGATAATCGACTTTGCAGGAAATGCCAATGTGAATATGAATATTTCGATGGAGGTATCAGTTTTGTAGTCCATTTAGATTGTATGGTTTTCAAGAATTGGGTACCATCTTTATTATGCTGTCTCGAATATGGGTTCCTCTTGGGAAGAAAATCAACAAATAAAGTTATAGATAACCATTAGCCAATGGATTTTCTAGAAAATGTTCAGCAAAACTGAATTTCAATGTCGGCTCACTCAGAAAAATGAAAAAGATACCAAAACGATGAGTGTTTTTGAACTTCTCATTATTTTTGTTTCTGAAAATACGATAAACAAAGAAAATACTCTGTTTAACTTTTCAGCAAGCAAGTCCGCAAAGTAAGTTGCAGACTTAAACAGTATGAGGAGAGAGAGGAGACTCACCAGGCCAAGGTCATTCAAGGCTGTGTTAACTTTTCCTATCTCTCCCTCTATTCTTCTGTCTGAAACCAAAGGAAGCTCTTTAAGATGATCATCCAAGTCAACCACATTTTGCATTTCTAAGGTTCCTTGCAGTTCATTTTCATACGCCAGATGTTCCCTTAGACTTTTAGCAGCAACCTCTGCAATTTCTGCTTCGCATATCAACTGAGAACTATAGAACAAAATTTGCAACACTGCATCCGAATTCTTTGAGACAACCAGTTTTCCATTCCCAGTACAGAAGATATAGGTTCCAAGAGGCCTGTAAGGGCTTAGTTCTATGAAGCTGGTTACAGTTTCCAGCAACGGACTTGTGGACCCCATCAGATTGCATGCGGAATGGCTTGCAACACTCAATACATTCTTCATCACATTCCTAAAGAAAATCGAAGCCTCCGTGGCTGTAGCAGTGTTATCGCTTCCAAAAAATGGCGATTTTGGATTGAAAAAGCGGAGAACTGGCTGGAGTTCTCGTTCGGTGGAGGAGAGCGGAGCGAGCATTAAGCGTGGAACGATGTCATACCTCATGACAAAGTGTATGAAGCAAGTATCCCAGTTCTCCCTCCTTAATGCATGTGGAATGATGCGATCACCAACTAGAGGTGACCCGAAAGTTACACAGAGAGGGGTAATATGATCGCTGTTTTGCCTTACGTGCTTCTCTAAGAACCAAAGGGTTGCAAGAATGGCCGTTGGGCCGCCTGAGGAATGCCCTGCGAATACTATGTGCTTCCTCTCTGTCACTGCTTTCTTAACCTGGGAATTACATGCACATTACTTGGTTTTCAATATTGAGATAGTGGGTTTGAACATAATTATTGAAACTTGTCGAATATTAGAATGGAAACTTCTTTGAATCTGGTGCTTGGTTTTCTTTTTTTTCTGTAACAATGGGATGTGGGATATTTATTATCTTACCATTTTCCAGGATTTTTGGACACTTATTGCAAATAAATCCAGTTGTGTGTACTCTTTATCTATAAAATACTACTTGATGCTACTATAAGATTAGGACAACACGAGTACATTGATCGATACTGGATTGACAGATAGATGCACTGAAATAACGAGATTCGTCACAGCAAGGGACTGGATGAGATTTGAAGGGGAAAATAGGAGATGACTGTGTGATTTCACAAGTATGCAAGGGTGCCAGTGTACTTTGTGCTTATTTAAATTCTTTAATGAACTGATTCTATTTGGATCCCTTAGCCACAATTGCTTGACCTAAGTCAACATTTTCCACTACACTTTTGACATGCTCCTTGCTTTTCCCCAAATTTCTGCCCTTGCAAATTCACAAATGATTGTTATCCCCTTTCCCGGTTACTGACATTATTATTTCATTGGTCATGTGTTTCATCCGAGTTTGTTTTGAAAAATGTAATTAGAGAAGAATAAGTGAAAAGCCATTACAATGAATAAATTTCGATACCTCGGTCTCAAACGAGGTTGTTTTGAGTATAGCTTCAAATCTCCGGAAAAAAGCTTCGTTCACTGTTGCTACTTCATTGTTGCCGATACTCCTGAGGGATGGAAACAGATTGAGATTGACCTTCGTCTCTCCGAAAGGCTTGCTGCTGAACCAATCCTCCACAGACCATGAACCTGGAAAGCTGAAAACAGCTTCCGATGAGCCTCGGTTTTTCTCATAAAGATATGGCTTCCCGGAGGCCCTGTGAGCCTTCAAGGAAAGGTTACAAGCTTTCTTGATAAGCTCCTCTCTCATCTTTATTCTCTCTACAAGGCTCACTCCCAGCATATTTTTTTTCTTCTATATGCTTTCTTTAGCAATAAGCTGTTTGCTTAAGCTTGTGATTTTCTTCTTCTATCTTTCTGTGTTCTTGTAGTTGGAGGGAGAATATTGGGTAGTGGTAAATTACTGGAGTGCCCTGTGTGAGGCTAGTTTTTTTATTATAATGTTGAGTGAGAATGTTGGGGCTTTTTGTCATTAAATAAAGCATTGACTTGGAGTCTGCTCGACTTGTCATGGAAAATGCTTGGAAATTATTATGCCCCTACAAAATCAAATGACCAAAAGACTTTCATCCATTGGTTGGTGTGCAATGACTTGGGCTATTTCTTATTAGAGGTGGGCAGAAGCCATTAGATTGGTGGGTCATGGCATCTCTTATGGTGTTCATTGTCATTATTCTTTGTTTGGTTCTTAGGAGAAAAGTAAAAGGAATAAAATTTTATGACAAGATAATAAAAAGGTGTTTTTCCTCCCCATTTTTGTTACTCTAAAACCATGTCATTTTTCTCATCTTTTTTTTTTTTTTTTTTTTTGTCTAAAACCAAACGTGAGAACTTCTTTTCTTCACATAAAAGAAAGTAAGTACCTTCCATGTAATTTATCTGTTTTCACTCTCATTCCTTCCCTTAAGTTCCAAAAAGCCTTAGATTGTCGTATTAGAATAACAAAAAATATGTGTGATTTTTATGTTGAAAATTTGTTAGTTTTTGTTGGTCTAGAAATTAAATAGATGCTCCATCGTATGTGATAGAAGTGTTTAAATCATGTTAAGTGAATCGTAGACCAAAAAGACTAAATGGAACACAATTTTGTCAAGTTATTATTCAATAGTCTTGGCATGCTCTATCACCTTCACGAACTCACGTGAGATTCATGCATTTAGTTCTAAGTCTTAACTTAATATGTGGTGGATAAAGATGTTGGGTCATCACGTAATGTTGCAATAATGACTGAATAATTTTGTAATAACTCTAAATTTCAAAATTCAACAAATTATTTTTAAAATTATTTTGTTGTAGTTTAATTTGCCTAAAATCAATAATTAGTTAAATGTATTGATCGAATGTTAGGAATCACGATTGCACGTGTGAAGGTGTAGGGTGCAAAGTATCGGAACACTTCCTTAATCCATCTGCCTTTCACAAATGTCTTTACCTTGGCTTATCCAAAAGCCACATGCTCAAGTTCGCTGCCTTCCTTAACTAGATTCAGTTTCCGCCCCCTGGGAAGAAGCACTGTTGGTGGGCGAAAGATTTGAACAGCTGCTTGTTGCTCAAATACTTTTCGGGATTAAATTTGTGCACGAGCGTGTTAGAAAAGGTTGGTAATTATCTTTTTAAAAAAAATTTAGTATGACAGTTGAAACCAACAACTATTCAAGATTTGTGTTATTTGTTCTCTTACCTTAATGAAGATGATTTTTTTTTAAGTGTGCACATGTGGATGCTCAAAATCAGAAATATAAGATGAACATCCACAAGGAATGTGAAACGAAATAATTTCAAATGATAAATATGATGATAAACTTACATTCGAGGGTTATAAGAGAATCCAAATTGCTTCGAACTAACTCTAGCTGAACTACTCCTACTGTTATAGGCTATGACTACATCTACGTACATCTATAACTACGAGTACTACTACAACTAGGCAAAGTTCTGAAAAGAAAGACAAATATGAAAAAATAAGTAAGTGTTATGGAGGGTGTCCTCTCCTTTTTTTCTCACTGTAGTTCTTATTGATAGACCATTTCAAGTACTTGGTGCATTTCATTTATTTTGGATTTTTCACTTGAGTTTGAAGATGTTAACTCTCCTTCGATGTAGGATCAGACCATGATCATTGTACTTAACTATTTCCTCCATGCTCTCCTTGTCTTCCTGCATCCACGACTCACTTCTCTTCTTGTTCCTTGTCTTCAAATGGGGAGAATGCATGGAAGTTGTATAGTTGTCTATGCACATGAAACGTTGTTGCTTCGAATTATTTAAACATAAATCCCTCTATCAGTTAAGTAACTGCTCTAGAAGCCTAAACGACATCGCTTGGGTACCTCGTGCCCGTCAATTGAGTGTGTGCACCTCCATTGTATAGTGTCACATGTCAAATTCTTATTAGCTAATACATTAGGGAGTCAATATACCCCTCGCACCAATATAGTTTAAGGTTTTAAATTATGTTGGTGGATACTCAAACCGTTTGTTTCTCGCCATGGGAAAATTTGCGGGAACACAATTGCTCGCTATCCCTATCACTGCAACTTTCACTCCGACCTCTTCGCATTTTGCTTTTAAATACGAGCACTTAATGCAAGCTCATTCATTTGGACTCTTGAAACCATTAGCCATACCTTTGTAACTCTTTCTATTTTTAAAGCCAGTCTTCCTATTGTTGCTAACATTCTTGACTCTTCGACCAAATCCTTAGGACAATGGGATTACAAACTTCTCATCCCTGAACCTTGACTAATGCTGACTTGGGACCTACCAATTGTTACTCCCCGTCGACCATGATCCAAGTCATTAGGGGTGGCATCAACCTGCCTAAGGGTTTTCATCATTTGCGCTCAAGAGTGATGAGCCTTTGCCACCTTGCATTTGCCAATACGCATGTCCATTTCAGTCTCGTGAATGCTCTGTACTCCTCCTCCTTTCGTCCCAACTTTGTTTTAGCAATATAGCTCGAGGAAGCACCTAAACTTTTAAACTTTGATGAACTGAAGCACCAAGCTACCACCTAGAAGAAAGAATAGTGCAATAAGGTTCATCAAATTCATTATCCTACGGGATACACTAATTTCCAACTCTGGCTCCTCTTGAGGATCACACCAACTGATTTAAGGAAGTAGCCGATATATATTGCAGCTATGTGAAGTTCTACACCAGCTACTTGATCTATTCTATTGACCTTAATGGGCAAGTAAGAGAAGTCAAGGAACTACTAGTTGCCTTTGCTTTTCTTCTCTTTAAAGAACTGTTCGAAGACATCCCTTGAACAAACTTCTTGTGGACTTGTGTGGTGGGCGCAACCTCTAATGTTGGATGTGCTAGTTTCGACGAAATTTGTACCTTCACCACTCATCTCCCAATTTTTTTGAATTGGATGTGTCACCATTATCAGAACAATCCCTTCGATTAGGTCTAACATGATTACCACGACATGAAAGACAGGCTTCAACGTGTTCACTTTAAGATTCTTTCTCTCAAAGACATGCTATTCGAATTGCTTCCAAATGCTCCCAAGGCTCTTTGAAAGAAACATAAAGTTGCGTCGAAAAAGTTCTTCGTGAAGGAAGCCCAGCTTAAATGTAAAGCTAAAAGGATAGTTCTAGCCTTTTATCTACTGGCTAATAAAATGTTCAAACACCAAGTCAATGAAGAGAACAGCAAAAAAGAAAATGATTTTCTTAACTTTGCTTGAGAGAAATTTCATGCTTTGGTCACTTGGACATTCTCCACTGTCGTTGGGAAACGTCATTGCCTGAGTAAGAATCAAAGATACAAGTTCTAGCTAGGACCCTTTTCTTGCTTTGTAGTTTACTTTCTTTGTTCTCATTCCTAAGTAACTACGTTTGCAATGCTAACGAGTAGCCATACAATTTTCTTTTTGTTTTGGCGTGTAACACGAGGCAAGTATGTATTGGACTTCATCATAGCAAATCTAATTTGAGTCTAGATGTCAATTTACCTTTAACCCATGGTAAACAAGTAGCATCAATAATTAAATGGCATTATTGTGCTCACATTACGTAATACCTTTTGTGATGTCTTTAAATAGTGGGCCAAGAATTACTTTTCTCCACTTCACCTTTGGAGCTACAATGACAAGAAATTGTGCTCCATGTTTTACTCCTGCACAACTGAATCACTTGCAAGAGGAACTCTTTAGGCTTTCATTGAGCTTAGAGTAACTTATAAGAGAACAATTTTATATGGTCTTAGACCTTGAAATTTGGCGTTCAAAGATCTCACTGATTTAGTCATCTACGTCGATCATGAAATCGACTTCTTGAATGTACGGATCATGCATTTAAAAATGGCTCATCTCCCTTCTCTAGATGTTCCTCCTATTGACGACACATATAATGATGCTTAAACATTAGCTTCTTTTGTTATTTTTGCTCATGTAAAATACTATTCTTTGGTAGCTCGAAGTGACTCATACATGTCACTGAGCTCACTATTTTGTTTCGATCTTTTGTACACACCCTAGGGTATTTCTATTGTACATGGATGTAGTGTATATTCAGTTTGTTTGAATGTCTGTCTTATTCATTTTCTCAATGCTTTATTTCTTTTTTGGTCTTTTCTACACTCAGAAAATACGAGGTTTTGTCTGTTGCAAGATTTTTGACCAATCAATGAATATTTGGCCAATTAAAGGAAAGATATCGTGTTGCCTTATACTTCATATATAGGATTTTCCTCTTATGGTGGTTACATGATATGTGAGGGGGTTTGAGAAAGGACACCTCATCCATCACCTAACTAATAGGCGTCTTTTGAGTACCATTACCACATGTCCTCTATATACATGGTGCTCGTCCATTCGCTTCCTCATTTTCAAAGCGACCAAGCATGCTTATTTAGCCACTTTTTTTGGACTGTATTGCACACAATAATGTTTCAGTTTGCAAAAGATCAATCATGGCCAACTACCCAAGATTCACACTATTCTCTCACCTCAATAGATGAAGATGAGCTGCTCACCCTGACCCAATTACATTGGTTCTGTACAATGGTGGATCGGCTTAAGGAACAGTTGTAGGCCAATACAAAGACAAAGATCGACTGTCTCATCACTTCTCTTTCTTACTGGTACGATCAAACTAAAATGCTTGAACAACAACTAGCAAGGCACAATCTGCTTCCAGAGACTATTCAATTGCCCTAGATTGTACTTTGAACAACAAAGAGTAGTTTCTAGGGTAGTGTCATAGGCTAGAGTTTCCTCATTGTTTTGCCCCTGATGTAGCCAATCTTCTATGGCTTTGTTCCGTATACAAAACTTATCATGGATGAAGAAACTCTTTTTGCTTTTATCTGTTTGTAATTGGAATTTTCATGTTGATGGCTTTGCCGTCTATTTAATTAAGAAGTTCTTCACAATGAATACCAATCATCAAACAAATGTAATTGGAGTGCGTTAATTTACCATTACCTTCAACTTTTGATGAACCATTGGAATCATGACCATAAATATTCGTAATTTCATATGTATCCTTAGATATATTGGGCCATAAGTACCAACAACACTGTTTACGCAACCAATAATATCTTGGGCCTAGTACTTGGTTTTCTTGATAGTTGTATAAAAGGTAAGTTCTTTGTCCATTAAGGACATCTCTTCCAAACCTTCTTCACATAACTTCTTCCTCTTCTTCCATACCAACGATCGAGACGGGTTCACCATCTTATAGACTTTGCCGCCTAATAGATGAAGAGATAGACACTTATAATCAAAACAGTGGTTCAACTATGGGATGGTGGCTTCGACCTTGTAGGGTCCTTCCTTCAACTTTTTCTAGTTCAATTATTGGATGGTGGCTCCGACGGTAATAGAGGTTTCCTAATTACTCGAGCTTCACCCCTTTGGCCCAAAATTCAATATTCTTTCTCCACTAAGTCCTTTGCCATTTGATTTTGTCATTACACAAAGTGCTTGTAGCAGCTTCATCACAACTGAATGGAAGACTAGCAAAATAGCTGATAGAGAATACTTTACTTTCGTTCTCTATACCCTTTGCAAATATATCCTTTGCCATTCTAGAAAGAAAGTAATGGATGAGTTCATTTATTTAGCCTTTGCATTATTCTCACACGTGCTTCGATTTCACTTCTTATTTCCTTGGTCACATATACAGAGTGGGGTTGAAGTTAATGAAGAAGCACTAAAATCAAAAGCAGGGTAGTCATCTTTGGTTCTTACAACTCTAGCTCCTTGCTTATTTTCCTCAACTACAAGCAAGTGAACCAAGAGAACAACCACTTTGCCATGGAGAAAGGTTCATGAATGTAGAGTATCCTCACAAGAGTATGGCGACATCTTCACCTTTTCTACTACCTTCCCAGAGTTAGGGATGTTTTCCTGTTCTCACCGTTCTTAGTCGGCCCTTCTTGATTCACAAACTTGATGGCAAACAAGGCTGGGTTATTAGAACCTCATCGCCAAGCTTAGGGAATCTTATTGCTCAGGAACTTCATATTGGGGTGAAGTCCAATTGCAATAGCAAATATTTTGTTGAGCCTTATTATCCTACTCAATTTGCTTGACAATTTGGTCTCAATCAATCTGTTCCCCTTTCCTTTCGTGGCATCATGAACGTCCCACTCTTCTAGAGGCAGGGGAAGCTATGTGAAATTCAAACCAAAGACACTCATGCCCCTTACATAGCTCAATTGGCTAGTTTCAAGTCTACTGCCTTTGGCTAAGGAGAGATGTGTGCCACAGAGGGATTTGTTCATTGGTGGCATAACCATATAGACCTGCTTTTAACTAGTCATGCAGCCAAAACCCTCATAGCACTTGGTTCAGAGTCTTCTTCCACTCATTATGAAGGCTTTGCATAGGTCAAAGATCCGGAAGATCATAACACCATTACCTAGCCACTACGTGCTGAACCTCCCCAACCGGTCTTGACTTTTGTTTTTGATGTCATATCTATTAAAGAAGAGCCAATCGAGGAAACCATTCTAGCTCCAGCAAAGCCAAGCACTAGGATTTCCACCAGAGTTGGCATGCCAAATTCATTGCTTTTGAATCTTCTGGTTTTTATATATTAGCTTGTGTAAGATCAGCATTCTGCTTTTCATTTCAGCTACTTCAAGAGCAACCAAGCAGACCAAGGTCTCCATCTCTTGGAATAAATCATTTGATTAAAGTTACTTTGATACATGATATTTATCAAAACACATGCTCAATTACAACCACTTAAATGTTTGAACCAATTACACATAATAATGCTTTATAACATCTGAATTAAGGGGTTACAAAAAAAGCCACTCCATCCATCTTGGATAAAATGAAGGCTCCTCCGAACAACACCTTCGTCACCACAAATGGGCCTTGATAATTTGGTGCAAACTTCCCATTCGCTTCATCTTGGATTGGAAGGATGCGCTTCAGCACCAAGCCTCATTCTTTGAATATACACAGGCGAGCGGATTTGTTAAATGACTTAGAAACCCAATTTTTATAACATTTTGAATGGTAGACTGCTACCATCCTTTTTTTGTCCAGTAGGCAATGCTAGTCATACCGCTCTTTCATCCATTCGACATCTTCCAATTCTGTCTTCACCAATACTCTTAGGAAGGGAATTTGAATTTTGGTTGGGAGGACTGCTTCGTTCCCATAGACCAAGGAATACGGAATTGGCCTAGTAGAAGTGCACACTGAAGTATGGTATGCCATCAATGCAAATGAAAACTTGTCGTGCCAATCCTAATGTGTCTACACCATTTTTCTGAGCATCCTTTTAATATTCTTATTGGCTGCATCCATCGCACCATTAATCTGTGGTTGACAAATAGTGAAATTCTGATGATTGATCTTAAATTGTGCACATAGCCTATCCATGAGAGTGTCTTTTAGGTTCTAGGCATTATCTGTAATAAGAGTCTCCAGAAGGCCGTATTGATAGACGATATTGTTCTTAATAAATTGAGCAATCAATCGCTCCATGACTTGCACAAAAGTAACCGCTTCCACCCATTTTGTAAAGTAATCGATGGCTACCAAAATAAACTGGTGACTGTTGGATGCTTTTGGCATTATAGTCCTAACGACGTCAATGTCCCAGGCTGAAAACAACCAAGGAGCTATCATAACCTACAGGTCTTTAGAAGATACTTTCAAAATGTCACCGTGGATCTGGCCAAGATGGCATTCCTTCACATATGTGTTCATTGTCATCCAGTAATATCCTATCTGGAGGATTTTCATGGCTAGAGTATGCCCGCTCATGTGTGGCCCACACATTCCTTCAAGGATTTCTTTCATCAAGCTATTGGCCATTGTAGCATCAACACTTCATAGCGGGCCATGCTTAGAGCGCTTAAATAGAACTTCCCCTCAGAAAAGAAATGAGCAACCAGTCTCTTGATCATTTTCCAATTATTTAAGGTTGTCCCTTCAGGGTAGACACCATTCTGCATGTATCTCTTGACATCATAGTACCAAGGACGAACATCTAATTCTTTACGAAATGCCAAACAACATGTCGACTCGTGCTGTAGCTCGATCTTAATGGCGGAAATCTCTTCTTCTTCGAATTGAATTGCAGCTGCCAAAGTAGCCTCAACGAACAAGTTACCTGTCCTTGGTATATAGATAAAGTCAATATTCTTGAACAACTTCTACTGCTCCTTCACCTTTAGGTCGTAGGGAGTCAATTTCAGGTCTCTAGTCCTGAACGTCTCATTGCTTTGTTGAATGATCAGGTCTAAATCACCATAAACTATGAGCTCCAAGATTTTATACTCTAAGGCCATTCGCAATCCCAAAATGCATCCTTCATATTCTGCTATATTGTTAGTGACAATGACATCATCCTCAAAGAGAAGCTGGGTGATTGCAGGTAAATGGGTCTTGATTTTAGAAATCAAGACTACCCCAACTCCAGCTCCTTTCCTATTGGTGGTACCATCGAAAAACAACCTCCATCTTGTAGGCTCTTTAGCTTCCACCTCCTTTAAGAATAAAATCCCTTCATTGGGAAAAATGGGGTTCATCAGCCCGACTTCCTCTTGTGGATTTTTAGCTAAATACTCCACCATAATCGTACCTTTGACAGACTTTTGTGTGGTAAAGACGTTGTCAAACTCAGATAGGATCATGTGCCAGCACGCTATTCATCTTGAAAGAGTCGGCTTCTTGAAGATGTACTTCAATGTATCCATTTGAGAAATCAAATAAGTGGTGTGGGCCAACATATAATGCCGAAGGCAGTAAGCTACCCAGGCTGAAGCACAATGCGTCTTTTCCAACATAGTGTAATTGACTTTGTAATGGAGAAATTTATTGCTGAGTTAATATATGGCATGCTCATTCTTTGTTTCTTCATGTTATTGCCCCAATGTGTCCACCAGGATATCCAAGTGGGGTAGTGGGAAATCGTCCTTCAAGCTAGCTTTGTTCAAATCCCAAAAATCAATGCACATTCTAACCTTGCCATCTTTCTTTGGTACATGAACGATGTTGGCAAACCATTCGGGATATGTTACTACCAGTGGAAAGCCTGCATTGAACTGCTTCACCACTTCCTCTTTGAGTTTTAGACTCCATTCAAGCTTGAGATGCTTGAGTTTCTGCTTCATGGGCATTATGGAGGGATTGATTGGCATCCGATGCTACACAATGGATGTATCTAGTCTGACATGTCCTCATAAGACCAAGAAAACACGTCTTGGTATGCCTTGAATAACTCAATGAACTCTCTCCTCTATCATTTGTCCAAATTTGTCCCAATTTTAATTTATTTTGGTTTATTGACAATCCCCATGATGGTTTCTATTTCCTCAATATTGAGAGTTTGTCAACTATTGTGACGTTCAACTACGAGTTTTATCCCTTCGAGTATCTCACCGATGTAGACATTGTATTCAATCCCTGTAAGTCTAATTCAATGTCAAAGTCATACTCGTCATGTGCTAAGATTGTAACATCGTCTAGATTAAAAGGATGAATTTTAGGGTCCTTGAAATGGATTTTTTTTGGAAAAATTAAACTTTTGAGAGAGAAGCATTCATGGAAAGAAAAAACACTTCTATTAATTTGCACTCAAAATGTCTAGCAATTACATGATTGCAAGAATAAAAAGAGCAAGCACTAGACTAGAAATCAAGATAATAACTAGGCTACTAAAAAAGGGTCAAAAATCACTCTGCTCAAGCAAGTTTACCAAAAATTGCAAGCCCCGCAAGTCTGCTGTGACGTCCAGTTGGCGATCTTCTCGCCCTGGTAATGGTTGAATTGACTCCTTTGGTGGATTTTGACCATCATTTTTGTGCATTGGTCCATCAATGACCAAAATCCTTATTTCTGCGAACATATCTACCAATCCTTCCAAAGGTTTCTGATTCTGACTCTTCTCTGCGCTTGGAATCAGTATGACTTTCCTGAGCACAAAAGTTTTCCTAAGGGGTGGGACTGCCCTGACTCCTTTTTGGCATGGATACTTTTTGGATTCCCATTTTTTGGTAGTTGCTTCCCTTTGCTCTCTGATTGTTGGCCAATATCCTTGACCAAAAGTGTGAGTCTAGGTTGGTATGTTTCTCATTTCCTGCTCGCCTTGTAAGAATACTCCCAATCATTTTTCCAACTGATAATCATAATGATGAAAATAATGGGCAATCATTCTCCCGTTTTCCAAAATCTCTAGATCGATGGACGACCCCTGAATAACAGTGACATACTCTAGTGACTAATAACTGGACAACTCAGGTGACTCGATGAAGGGTATGGCTGGAGCGTTGTAGATAAAGACTGCAATTACTCAGTCATCAATTAGAACCTTGACCTTTTGATGGAGGCTCAAAGGAACTCCACCAATTACGTGCATCCCGGGTTTGCCTAATAAGAAGTTGTAGGCCAGAAAACTTTCAATACTTGGAACCAGATAGCAAAAGTTACTAGCCCAATCTAGATTGGAAGCTCAATCTCTCCTATTGTTTCTTGACAAGAACCATTCAAAGCTCTCGCTATCATGCCATTGTACTATAGAGAAGACTTATCCATCCCTAGCCTCTCCAGAGTAACATAGAGACATACATTTAGTGCTAAACCATTATCTATCAAAACGTGGGCCACTACATCCTTTTGGTCTTGACGGCTATGTGTAGGTCCTTAGTGTGCCCTGTTCCTTCCTCTGGGATTTCATCATCGAAAAAAAAGATTATTACCGGTGACATTATAGTGACAACCATATTCTGGAGATTATCAGGAGAAATATCCTTCGGCATCCGTGCTTCTTTCAGAATAGAGAGCGGTGCCTCTCTGTGTGGCTCAGAAGTGAGCAATAGCGATAAAATTTTGGCATGAGTTGGGGTTTGCTTCAACTGCTCATTAACATCATACTCACTTTTTTTTTCAAAGCTTTAACAAACTCAATCATTTCTTGCTCGGTGATCTCCTTGGTTTCTTTTTCCATTCATCTTCCTTTCTAACTCTATCGGGGTATAAATCCTCCCAGAACATGTGAGCCCTCCATTTTTGTCTATTGCTTCTTCCTAAACTAGGGAAGAGCTTCTTGAGCTATAAGGGTATCTCCACAGAACATGGTGAAGATATGTCTCTAGTTGGGCTTTATGTGATAGGGTGACTTTTGAATGAACTAGTAGAGTAAACAAACGTCAGGGTATGGTAGATATGGCTGAATTGAAATTTTTCGGCGGCCAATTTCTCCGATATATCCTCTGATTGAAACTTCCTTGTCCTCGATTTGGATTAACGTAACCTGCCATGGCCACAAGTGGGTCGTCAAAAAACTGCAGATGTAGTGCCTGGTGGTCCTATGAAGTGGCTAGGATCATAGCCGATATCCTTTGAAATAGCATTCACTCCCTGATGGTTAGGGTGTGAGTTGGTCGTGGCATTGGGAAGTGTAAGTTTTGTTTCCTCTAAATAGATTGCTTGTGAGTCAATGAGGTCTTGGACCCTATTTCAAAGAGTCCAACAATTTTTTGTGTTATGGCCGACTTGGCCAGAATGGTAAGCACATTTCGTATCAGGCCAATGTATAGGGGGTAGCAAATTAGGCATAGGCCTAGCTAGGACTGGGGTCAGATAATCGAAAGCAATGAGTTAGTTCAGAACCTCAACCATGGTTATAGCAATTGTAGTATAATTTTGCCTTCTTGGAGGGGCTCTCCTTGGTTGTGGTGCTGGTGCTGGATAGAAATTGTGTTGACTTGGTTGGTTTGGTAATAAAGTTGGGGTATGAAAAAGGTTGATACGAGATGTTCTGGTATTTTGGAGGGGATGGGAAGGGTACTTGGAGATTGGTGGTAGATATTTTGGTGGAGGATTTGGATTATATTGGGGTGTTCTATTGTTTCTCTTGTCGTAAGGAATAACGATGGCTATGTCGGTTCATTTCTTTTCCTTGAAGGGAACTTCTTGTTGGGAGATGAAGACGGAATGGTGGGTTCAACTACCATCTTGGCATAAGGATGAAGAATTTTTCCTGTGTTAATCCCATCTTCTACCATCTCAACTTGCTGGATTATTTCCATGGAAGGCCGACCAATTGAAGCATAGAATTTCTCGTAATAGATTTCCTTACAGGTCTGGATAAAGAGATGAACATACTTAGTGTCAACCAATGGAGGGTTTACTAGTGTGGCAAGGTTCTTCCATCGCAAGGCATATACTGGGAAAGAATTCCTCAAGCTCCTGCTTCATTCTAATTAGAAAGAGTCGATCGACAACCAATTCAGTATTGTGATGGTATTGTTTCACAAACTCCTGAGATAATTTGGCCCATGTCATGAAACGAAGAACATCCAACATGGAGAACCACTGTGTAGCTAGTCCTACCAAGTTGTGCTGAAATAACTACATCATTAATTTCTCGGAGATTGAATACCCACACAATGCATCGGCATAGAGATGAAAATGGACCATTGGATTACTTATTCCATTAAACTTGTAGAAATCTGTCATTCTAAATTTTGGTGGGAGCTGCATATCTGGAAAGAGATCTGTGAAACCAGTGGACGTATAGGCATTGGGCCCTCGATTTGCCTTGAGGGCTTCTTCTAACTGCTGAACTTTTTGTTGCAGTGTAAATACTAAACTTTCTGTTGCAGTGCTTGATCAACTTCTCAGGGAGGATTAGGATCTCCCGACTTGCATAATCTCCCTGCATGGGCATAAAGGGCATGACTGGAATACTTGGCGGTTGTTGTTGCTTCTGCTGCTCCACTGTGATATTTGCGAATGGTCTAGTTAGCACTGCCCCTGTTGGGAGTGTTGTTGGGACAAGATTTGACATATTGGATATCCCAAGATTTGGTGTGCCGAATGTCCCGGCCCCGATAGGATAAATTAGAGAGGGGATTGTTCTCTGGTTTAGTAAGGTGTTGAACATCATTTCGAGATTCTCCATCTCTCTTAGAAAAGCATTGTATTTTTCAAGGGGGATAGACTCCAGATCCAACTGCTGCTGCTGATTGGCCTCCTCAGCCATACCTCTGTACCTTGATCTTGTAATAATAATTCTTCTAAGCAGAGAGCGAGAGTGTGACTCGTGAGCCGTATTACTTTGTTGACTTGTATTGGGAAAACAAAGATACCAAGTCAGCTCGTGTCCTAGAAATGGGTTGGTCTAAAATGTACAACCAAAGGCAACATCTACTTGTACCACTAGTTATATCGACTCTCATATCTTTTGTAGTTTAGCTAGAATTTCGGCATCACTTCAGTATATGATCTGAAAATTATGAGAATATCTAGTCCATATGAGGATGGTCCTATACCTCCATATGAGGATGGTCCTATACCTCGACGGTACGTTTTGGACACTAGCTTGAAACTGTCAAAACAAAAAATGTTGGTTGACAAATTTTGAGAAAGTTTGTCGTTTAGACAATAACGAGAACTCTCTCCATTTTCATGGATGTTCCTATCGAAGATTTGGCTTGACTTTTTTTTTTTTGGGACGCTACATGCATCATGACTGCTTGGTTCTTGCTAATGCATTTCTAACATGGTTTCCATAGTTTCCAAACTTTCAAACCTTTGGCCCTTTAAAGGGTACCATATTTAGTTGGTGATTTGGTTAGAGTATTCTTTTCGGTGCAAACCATCTTTGACTACAATAAAATCACCATTGATAATCGACACTTACTTCGAACCTCTTCCTAATCCTATGGATAAAAATAAAAGAAGAATAGAAATTGAAAAGAAAGCTGAGGTATGTTGTATTGAATGCAATGCATGCCAAAAATATTTTTGATATTTGAGAATATTTGGAGAGAATTCTTTTAGGCATAATGCAATGAACTGCAAAATAAATATTAGTAACAAGATAATATGCATGCCTATTCCTATATTTGTTTTGGCAAAATGCGCACTAGAAAGACAACCATAAAAATGACGTTAGTAATAAGCAAAAGATAATATCAATGAAAATTAATGTGAAAAATTTTGAAAAGCCGAAATCCTCTTAGTAAGTCCCCAACGAAGTCGCTAGCTATCCCATTCGGAATTTTTTGGCCCCTCTCGCAAAAAGAAATTCTAAACGGGGTGGAATGATTTTTTGACATGAAATGAGACGGAGTTTTGAAAAGGAGTTTAATAGTTGAGACTTGCTTAGAGATCAAAGTCGAGTATGACAAGTCAACCTCTAAAGCCATTTCTCAAGATATGTATCTCTATTTGTCTCATATTTTTTTCAGAATATTTTTTATTTTGTCTTTTTGTTTGTCTTTATTTAGTTTTTTCCATTTGTTAATTTTGCATTAAATTTATAAACTACATGGTGCAAATTAGATCTATGGACAAAAGAATTAAAAAAATAAGTCAAATTATGCATCTCTGGTTGTCTTATTTTTTTAAGAACATTTTTTTATTTTTGTTTATTTAATTTTTTTCTAATTTGTTAATTTTGAGTTAAATTTATAAACTACATGGTGCAAGTCTTTGCACTGCAGGGAGCAAGTAAGATAAAGTGTTGCATAACTTGGCCCATCAATAAGGAATCTTGATCTATTTATGGTGCAAGTCAACTACCTCCAGGTTGCAATTCACTGTGTCTTGGGGTGCAAGTCACACAAATAGTATCATAACTTAACCTATCAATCAGGGGTCATAGCCTACTATGGTGCAAGTCATCAGGTGCAAGTCACTATGTCCCTGGGTGCAAGTCAATGCACCCAAGGGACCAAGTCACTCAAAAGGTGCCATGACTTGACCTATCAATCAAGGGTCTTTGCATATTATGGTGAAAGCCACTATGTCCCAGGATGCAAGTCCATTCATCAAAGAGAGCAAGTCACACAAATAATATCTTGACTTCACCTATCAATTGGGAGTCTTCGCCTGCTATGGTGCAAGTCATCAACATTTAGAGTGCAAGTCACTTTGTCCCATGGTGTTAGTCAATGCACCCAAGGGAGCAAGTCACTCAAAGAGTACAATGACTTGACATATCAATGGGCGGCCTATTATGGCGCAAGTCATCAATCTCAATGATGCAAGTCAATGCACCAAAGGGAGCAAGTCACTCAAAAGGTGCCATGAATTGACATGTCAATGGGGGGTCTTGGCCTGTTATGGTGCAAGTCATTAACCTCGAGGATGGAGGTCACTTTGTCCCAGGGTGCAACCGTACAAGTCAATGCACCAAATGGAGCAAGTCACTCAAAGAGTACCATGACTTGACATATCAATGGGGGGTCTTGGCCTATTATGGTGCAAGTCATCAACCTCGAGGGTGCAAGTCAATGCACTAAAGGGAGCAAGTCACTCAAAATGTTTCATGACTTGACATATCAATGGGGGGTATTGGCCTATTATGGTGCAAGTCATCAACCTCCAGAGTGCAAATCAATGCATCCAAGAGAGCAAGTCAGTGCCATGACTTGACCCATATCAAAACCAAAATCAAAACCCAAAATCAACAAACAAAAAAGGACAGCCAAAGTTACATTTGAGCATTGAAAATATTTATACTGGGTGACCCTTGGGGTGCCATTTATCCCAATTACTGCTGGTGACCCTAACTACACAAAAGGTTACTTGGAACTGAAAGACATTTTAGGCATCAGTCACACACTCACATTGGGTCTGAAAGTGGGTTAGATATATCCATGATCTTCTCTCTTCTTAAGGTGAGTCTAATGCAGCACCAAAAAACAAGCTAGTTTAATTGGCTTTCAGATTTATTCTAATTGAAAGAAGCTCAAATCATAGAGGCTAGGAAAAAAAAAGAAAGAGAGAACTACAAATCCATCCTAAATACCTTTGGCATCACACAAAGTCACAACCACAAAAAAGGCATCAGAGCATCACAAGTTTCTACAAATCTGATCATTAACAAAGTCTAGTGTAACTAAGAAAGATAGGCATTAAAAATGACGGTACATAATACACGTTTCACTCTGCAGATTGGTAATGTATCTCATCACTAATTATAGGCCCAAATCAAGGTTGCTCAACAAAGGAACTTTCTCCATGTGTCTTGCCCTCAAGCATGTAACTCCAATAGGTTCAAAATGAGGTCCAACAGAGTGAGAGGGGAAGAACTCTTCTTCACACGGAGACGAAAGCAACTATTGGTCTGTCAGTACCACGAACTTCATCAGACAATATTAGTTATCGAGGAAATATGCGAAGGTTGGATATCAGCTTCTAGGGGAGGATCATGATGCCTTAGTTTCTATTTCTTGTGATGAGGATCTGGAGAATACGATGGAGGAATGTAATGTACTCCAAGATGGAGAAGGATCAAGCTTTCAATAGAACAGAGGTTAGAACCGACGATTGTGAGCTGAGAAGTCGAATTGGAGGTTGATCGGTAAAGGGAGAGAGGGATGAGGAGCTGGGTTACAGCTCTTCTTTGGGGGAGAGAGAGAGAGAGAGAGAGAGAGAGAGGAGAGATTTTAATTGGAGAGCATTTAGAATAATGGGGCATAGTTGGACCGGGTCAAAGGGAGGAGGAGCGAGAGATGGAGTATTAAATGAAGGGTACAACAGTAACTTTATTTATGCTCGCCGTGTTTTCGTCATTATTATTACTTGTTACCATTTTTTTTTTAGTAATTTTGAAACTGAACACTATGAAAATGGTGTTATTCTTGGTCAATACCACTAAAGGTAATTTTCCCTATGTTATTTATTACTACACTTAATCTATTCTAATATATAAAGGTGAAGGTTAATAGAAATGAGCAAAATTTTGAGGCTCACAAAAGTGATTTTTAAAATTGTCCCAATAGAACATAATGTTTTACAAATATAACTATTTTAACATAAAATAATTAACATGGACAAAGTAGTAATATTACTCACGTCAACTACCCACTCACATCCCACTCTCACACCTTATTTCCCCATTGCACTTAAGTACCTCATATATACAACTACAAAGATAGTGTATCTGCAACCTATAGTTACTTTAAAGGGAACCCTTCTTTTCTTTTAACTATGTTGGAAATATTTTAAATTTACAAATATAAGTAGTATATTTTGAGATTTCTACTTAAGCTTTGATTTGCCTTATATTTGTTGTTCCACATTGGAAAAGGAGAAAGAAATGGAACGACGTTAATCTATACCATTGAAAATGAAAAAGTGTGATTGGAGGGCTACGGTTTAAACTAGAAGTCAATAACTACCATTCCAAGAGGTGCCTTTCAATTAGACAAAATAATTATCCTTCCAATAGGTGTCTTTTCAAATAGACACCTTATGTCAATATTGATCCACATGTATATAAAATGGCAATTTCGTAGTCATTTCATTCTTCTTCCTGGAATTCTTCTTTCAATACTAAGGTAATCAAAATCTATATTTCATAGTTATTTTATTTTCATTACTGGAGTTTTTTTATTGCAGAAATAAATTTCCAAATTCTTGGCATGACTAGAAATTCTTTGGGTAAATTGAGTTTGATTTTGGATGTGCAAACCGCAATCTAACAATAAATTCATTGCACCTTGGAGACAATTCGCTAGCAACTTGGTGCACGTTAATTTTTGGGTGATTCAGTGAGCAGTCCACACCAATGGACTGTTAACGCAATTAGTCCATCAAAAATAGAATTACAATGGCAGGTCCTTTTGACACGTTCTTTTGTTCTTTCCAAAAATACCCTTCGTTTCTTGTTTGATTTGCCTGGAAATTGTGATCTGTGACGGGTGCAAGTCCACAACCAAGTTTCAATGCAGACACGCGTGCAAGATTTTATTTTATATGTATAATATGATTTTTTTTGTTAAAAAATATTATTTGAAAAATTTATATTATTTTTAACTTGAAATCCAAAGGGTACACCAGTACAAAAAAAAAAATGAATTCATTTAATCTTTTCCATCTTCACTCAATTCGTTAAAAAACATTATCAATCATGTATTTAATCTAATTAAAATAATTGAATTATAAGAATTCAAGAAATAAACTAGGATACGAACCATTTAGTTTTTAAAAAAAATGTTTTTTAACTAATATATTAAAATAATGATTTTTTAATTAACTAATCAATTAATTACTTTTTCAAATTATCCAAAATTAATTAAATATATTTGGTTTTGTATTTATATACTTAATTTAATACATAATCAAATTTAACACTGCACAAAAGGGCAAAATAGTCATTTGATAGTTTATCTACCTATCCTTATCCCCTAATTTCATAAAATATTTAAATCAAGTCAAATTTTATTTCTCTCTATAAATATCACATTAATGTAGATTATTCCTACAAAAATAATATCTCCTCTTATCTTGTCCCCTCTTATTTTATCCTCCTCCTTGTTCCCCTCTTATCTTATTTGTCATTCACCCCCTTCTATTTCTCTCTCTTGTCCACTGAAAACATAATACTAAATGCTTGCCCTCGTATAAACGAAACTTAGGATATCTTTGGAAACAAAATTGTTTTAGTTAATGATGTCAATTGACCAATATATTTTTTGAGTTATTTTTCTTTTTCATTCAATAAAATGTATTTTTTATTAGTTTTGGATTCAATTTTGATAGATTATTAGCTCATCTCAATTAGAATAATCTAGCAAGTCAAAAATTATGACGTTTTTTTTAAAAAGGGTTTAGTAAAGTTAAAAACTTTAAACAAATTGTTTTTTCAGTATTTTTATTTATTCTACTTTGCTTCAAGTTTGGCTCAATTTTTATTTCTAAATTTTCTTAACGAAACAAACCACTAATTGATAGAAATTTTTTGCAAAATTAACAAGAACGAAATTAATTATATATGGACAAAAAAATAATTCAAAAAAAGGTAGGCCAAATAACAATTTCTATGTAGTTCTTTATCAAAAAAATCTAGATTAATAATTCATCTAGAGAAGATAAATTTTTAAAATATAAAATGATTTTAAAACATTAAAAATAAAAAGAAACTATCATTTTCAAACTTTTCAAATTTTTAGAAAACTTTTTAAAAAGAAAAACTTGTCATAATTTTTTACTACATTTTTTAAAACAAATGATTAATCTAAAAAGTTTAATGTGAATCTGATGAAACTTAAAAAAAAATAATCCAAAAAATTGATAATAAGATTAGAAATATTGGTCAAAAAGACAAATTAAGACTGATTTGACCCATTAAGGATATCTTAATTTAATTTATAAATCATGGTTCATTGTTTGGAAAAAAATTTATAGACGGATTTACTCCTTAACGCGAAGAGATAATTTTATCTGATAACATTATTACTTCAAAAACTAACAAATAATATTATTTATTAAGGTATCTATTAAAAGAGATAGATGATGTTAACTGATAAACACTAATAAGTAATTATATCTAATGAAATTATGGTTTTAAAACTAAAAAATAAAGTTATTTTCTTAATAGACAAGTCAGCTAATATTATATGTTGGTTTGAGATATCTATTAATCAAATTAAAAAACATAAAACATATAATTTTATTTGATAATATTATTACTTAAAAAACTAACAGATAACGTTATTTGTTAAGATATCTTTTTAAATCGACAAAAATATTAATTGATAAACACTAACAGATATAATAATCTAATAAAACAGATAAAATTATTTGTTAAGGTATTTGCTAAAAATGACTAATAATATTAACTGATAAATACTAACAAGTAATTTTATTTAATGAAATCATCACTTTTATATCAAACAAACAGATAACGTTATCACGTATTTATTATAAGGGTATTTTCTAAACTTATAAACCAAAAAGACTTCCACGTGTAATTTAGTTTGAGATAGACTTATTGCGCTAAAAATCCGTTGCTATAGACTTTTGACCAAATCTCCCTTAATTAAAACCGTAAGTTGTGTTGTAATAACTCGAATTTTTAAAATTTATGAAATCATTTTAAAATTAATTAATCGCATTTTACAAATTATTTTACGTTTAATTGTTGATTTCTAATTGAATAGATAATCAATTTAATTGGGTTCTATTGAACGACAATGATTATGAGTGCCCACATAGGAAGAGTGGGGCGAGAAGTGCCAGAATAGCACTCAGTTCACTTCCCATGCTAATTAGCCCACAGACTATTTAATATACATTTCACTGCCTTAATTAGGCTAACTAATACAACCTACTGTTGGAATTTAAACTCAAACTGTTAGTTTTTTTATTTAATGCTGAGTCATCTTAGTTTGAATAAGTCTTTAACTATTTGCAGATTTTTAGGAAGTTTGGTTCCAGTTTGTTTGTTGAGTCAAGTAGTGCCATAAAAATAGGCT